>JAUEKU010212956.1:0-39691 GCA_032274805.1 Gypsophila paniculata | reverse complement strand
GTGTGACCGAAAGGGATCAACTGATCACCGCCGTCATACGACAGTAATGTCAAACTCTAGTAAGCCGAGCATTACCGATATACGTTGATCAATTGACTTAAGCAGAGCTTCCTATCCCAATAATATTCCTTATTGAGATTTATTGAGTAAACGCACAATTGTGGAGGACACCTACTCCAACATTTGTTTCCCAGCTATGCATGTGTATATGGATTTTAAGTCAATGAGAAATTAATAGAAAAAATTTGGAATAGAATGAGCAACTCAGGGACAGCAAGAGGATATTGTGCATCAAACTTTGCACGGCGAGCAAGCTTTTAAGCATGCATTCTGCAGCATCTTCTTTCTTTATTGTGCCAACTTCTCCAGTTAAGTTGAGACCGTCTGTATCACTCATGTCTACATCTTCAAAATCACCATGACCATCATCATTGTCACCGCCAGCCTCAGATGCATGAGCTCTTTGGTTAGCTTTAGACCAATCTCCAGTCACAAAACGATCACGGATGGTTTTCAAATGCTCATCATCATCCCAGTTTTTTGAAGTGTCACATTTTGAACAGTTGTCATTATCAACATTTCCAGCACCTACGTCATCTCTCTGCTTATGTTTTAAAACAATGCCAGTAAAATGAAATAAATAAAGTTATCAATGATTTGGATAGGCCTCAATTAAGGAAAAGGCCAATTAGTTATATGATCGAAAACACATTAGTGGAAGGATCAATACAAACCTTTGGTCCTTCCCCTTTCGGCCAGATAAATGCATCATTTTCCTCGTCACTGCTTGTTTTGTCTCCAGTTAAAGCAGGACCCGAGTTTGATGTGGAGTCTCCATATACAAGCTGATTGAAGTTAGTATTCTGTCTTGAGACTGTTAGTTGCGGTAAGGAATCCCTCCATCTCGAAGCATTTCCAGCATTCCCTATTACCAAAATGAATAAATGTTAGTAGGGAACATGGTTTTAAATCTTGGTATCGGTCGCGATCGCGATCTCGGTCTCGGTGTCGCGGTATCAGACTTAAATCGGTTGTCTCGGACTGAGTCTCGGTCGCCGCGCCCTTTTTTTGTAACTCACCATCTCAGACCGATACAACCGATACGTCAAAACTCGCCGAGATCTCGGTCAAATCTCGGAAAATAATCAGTCCATCTCGCCGTCTCGTCGAGATCTCGGACCGAGATGGCCGATACACGCCGTCTCGCCGAGATCTCGCTTCAAATTGAAATCGCGAGATATCTCGGGAGATCTCGTATCGGCGGTGGCCGATACCGAGATATCTCGCCGAGATCTCGGTGTCTCGGCCGAGATTTAATACCATGGTAGGGAATACTTATAAGTTATAAGGGATAACTATGTTTTATGTGAAGTCGAACTAACACCTAACGAAGGTCACAAATGCAAGAGTATCATGCTATGGACTGAAAAGAGGGACTATGTAACCATACGTTTTATGTCCAATTTTGTTTAGCTACTTATTCAAGAATGCTTGTAATCTTAATTACAGCTTGTCAGATAAGCAAGAATAAGACTTTAGTTCTTTTGACTTAGTTCAAGAAAGTGTAATTATAAAGTCGATGGCACATATAGAAGGGCTACATGCCTACAGCCTTAAGATAATTTAATTATATTATGTAATGGGTTGCAGTGTTTAGTTCATGACATCTATCTAGCCATACCAGAAACAATTTATTTTAATACGGAGTATATAAATAGGTGGATGTGTAATGTTACCTCAACATTCTTGAAGTTGGTTGAATGATGCATTTATTCTATTTATGAGGAAACAAAAGTTTATAAAATATTATGAAGAGTTGCGAAACAATTAGTCCTAGTTACAAGGGAACTATAAATGGACTACCATACCATCATCTGTCACAGGAATGTCACAGCCATCGATCCCATCATCTTCTCTATCATTGTCATCTATCTCATCATCTTCCCCATTACTGTCATCTTCTTTACCGTATTCCCCGGAGTGCTGTGATTAAAAATTAAAAAGAACCATATAAATGAGTAATAAGCACCACAACTATATCAGTTTGTTTGCTACGATCATTGAAATTCAAAATTAAATTCCAACTAGAGCACAAAGTTATACTCCGTGTATCTCAACCTATGTACTCCATAACATGTCCTATTAGCTTGAGTAACCATGTCTGACTCTCAATATATGAAGCCAAAAATTAAACAGTTTTCAATACATAAATAATCTTAACCA
The DNA here is from genome assembly GCA_032274805.1 of Gypsophila paniculata. Taxonomy (NCBI): domain Eukaryota; kingdom Viridiplantae; phylum Streptophyta; class Magnoliopsida; order Caryophyllales; family Caryophyllaceae; genus Gypsophila; species Gypsophila paniculata. The sequence continues at coordinate 37,468 of JAUEKU010212956.1, read as the reverse complement.
AGTGCGAGTAACACAGAACTTAACAATACAAACACTGACACCAGACAGAATCGGAGACATGCAAATAGAATCCTAATCTTGAAACATCCGAAATCTGAACTTTGCATTGAACTATGTCGAATGAAACTCCACTAGATATGCACGCAGACCAATCAGTCTATACAAAGGGAAGAGCATGGGACATGTATCTTAATCCATGTCTAGTATACCTTTCTATTTATTTAAGCTTTGATGCTCGGACCCTCCCGTCCACTCTACTGTACCCGTGGTCACACCCGGATACACGTATACCTAATAGTTATGTTCTGAATATTTTCTACCTTTAAATTTTTATTGCAATATCAAAATAATTAAACTTGAGAAAATTGAGGCCCAGCACAAATCATGCATGGTAATAGTGGAAGTAAACACTCTCAAATAAAATATAGAGCTTTTGTTAAATCGTCAATTACCTCCCCAGAAGCATAAATATCATCTGCAAACACTGCTTCCCTTCTCATCCTACCATCAGTAGAATCAACATTTTCCTTCATTTTAATCTTCGCCTCTTCTTTGCCTTCATCATCTGAGGATTCATATCCATTTGAATCAGAGTCGTTATCATTATGTTTTCCATCAGATCCTGAGAATGAATCTTCAGCAGCATCCATATCAGTTTTATGCTTTCCTTCACTCCCACTAAAAAGTTGGAGACGGCCTTCTTGTAACTGCTCATCAATAGGATTTTTCACCTTTTGGAGTGATTTTACCATCTCCAAGCCAACATCATATTTGCCTGGTTAAAATAATGAACAAACCGCATTAGAGATGATTACATGGATACAGTCACTCATGAAATATAGTCAATGAAGCAACAATTATTCCTTGATTGGATTGAATGAGTTGGAGAGAAAGAGTGGGGAGGGAAGGGACAATTTTCTTCGAATCGATGTAAATTTTGAGTTGGCCAAATAAAGATGCTACCAAGATAGGAAAGATTCGGAGGGAAATGCCATTACTCCAATTCCCAGCCCCATTTCCTCCCTACTCCTTTCTCTATATTCCCCTCTCATATCGTACCCAAACAAAGCCTTAAGCATAGGAGGTAGCCAAAAACTGCTGAGACAACCTTTACGCACAGAGCCTCCATTTTCAGCTCCTTGAGAAAATTGAACCGAATGGTCGTTTATGTTAATGTAGATTGCATCTTTGTCATATACAAGATCTCCAAAACCAGACATCGGTGCGTAAAATAATCTTTCTTTGTCACGTAATCCTTTCTTTTTAGCGGATGATGGTAAAGGGCATGGATCAGGAAGACTGGTTACCCCAGCAAGGTCAAAATCGCCAACCCCAGCAATGTGTACCTATCAAAAGTTTCATATACCACAATTACGTAACATCATTACAGGGTTTCAACAACAACAAAGATTAAAAATCGGTCAAATTAGTCACCTACCTTATGTCCCTTTTTCAAATTACATCCTCTCACATACCCATACACTGTAACATTCCTATCACATTTTTTATCCATTTGCACTCGGTGTGTGGGAGTGACATCTTCAAAACGATCTGCTACCACATAAGGGTGAGTAGTTCGCCAAGACAGTGGAATGGATTTCTCAACTGAGATCAATATAGAGAGATTAAGTATTTCACGTTTAAGATACCTGCCAATGAAAGAGTAGGACGATATCTAGGACACATTTCATGTTTCAGCGTGAAAAATGACAGCAAATGAAGAGTACTCACTTCCCATTATGAAGACCTGACAAGCAGAACAACGTGGCTCCTTTATATATCTCGGTCCAAAATCGATGTTTGAGACGCTGTTTCGTTTTCCTCGGTTTCTTAACATCTGTGAACTTATTAAGGTGCGTGACAACTCCCATGACCCTAGGGAAATCCATGAACTTGCATGATGTTTATAAACTCGAATGTCTCCTACAAAAATAAAAATAAATAAATAAAAATACTAAGACAATTAAAGTTTTTTGGAGACGTAACTACTTCATAATTTCAGCAGAAGCACAACCCACCATTTCAAACCCATAACTCCCATCGACTAAAAGCAGAGCCAAGTCAGCAACCTTTGCACAATCAATCATGGCATTCATGTCATTAGGACACTCGATGAACTGCATTTGTTAGCTATCAGGAACCATGTCAAGGATAGTTGACCAAATAATACACGGCTGATAGAGCCTTTTATCAGCAAACATTGCAGGCAAAGGAAATACTTAATGTTCAAATACTTCAAACTAAACTCATACTTAAGCAGATAGTCTTTCAAGAGACGGCCTAACATATTGGATGTATGAGACAAATCAGTTTATCCACCAGGCTGACTTCTAACCAACTGGTAAATGCACCATCGCAACATCGTAAAATGGTCTCATAAGAAATTTGTGTGAGGCCTTACTTGAGAATTTGCTCGCCATTTTAAATTCCGGCTCTCTTCAATAACCAAGTAAATAAAAATATCACTGAAAAAACCCATCATGGAAGCTGCTTACCTGGAACTGCTTCGAGAATGTGGCTGCTTCTTCCCAAAACTGACGAAATCTTGCAGTCTGCATTAATTGAAGTTATTGAACCAGTCACCAATTGTAAGCATATCCACTCAAAAGGTAAAAACGAGAATTCAATACTTAAAAAACATATAAAAGCATACCTCCAAATAATGAGAGAGAACTATAAGTATCTTGAATTGCTCCTCCGTTTGCTGATAACGTTTTCAAAGAAGTCGAGTAGATACAAAAGAGTCGAACCAGCATCATCTTTGCAATTGAAAATTAAACTAAACAAAAAGAGAAGCACGGGAAACCTTGGTCAAAATGCGGGCGATAATCTGAGTACTCATCCTCTCGGGTTCAAACTAAACAAACAAAAAATTAATCAGCCATTTGGAAACAATTAACTAGATACTGATTGCTTTGACAGCAATGCCCTCATTGTTGCTAAAAAGTGGGGTGGTTGTCGCTGACCTGATAAAGCCGAAGAAGACAAAGATTCACATTTAGACTATTGGATCCATTCGTAATCTGATCAACAAGAAACATTTTGGAAAAATGAAATCAAATGGTGGAAAACAACACACTGGTTAAAACAAGTCACAAGTAGGTAGTATTCAATTCCAGACTAAAAAGAACAATTGAATTGCATTCAAACAGCAATAACATTACCCTAGCACCGTAAAAAGCTCTCATTACCCTTATTTTAATATCACAAAGAGGTCGTCTCATAATGACGCATAATGAAAGTCGAGTCGAGAATTGCATTGCGCAACTTCTACTTCACAATAGGAAGAAGCGTAGCTAGTTAAATGAGACTAGCTTATTTCATCATAATCCAAACCAACAAATGTAGTGTCGTTGGCTCCAACATTGAACATCAAAAGAGAGCTTAATACTAGATTACTAGCTCTTAACATGATTTTTAAGAGGGCTTAAACAGAGCCAGGCTACAACATGTTTAACATAAACTCCCAAATTCACTACAATTCATCGAAGAACAACTAACTGCAATACATTGATGAATAAAATTCAATCACGTAATACAAATTAACAACAAACATCCAGGAAAACGCATCTATAACTACAATTAGGAAATCAATCAAACAATCGTAACGCGCTTAAGTGTACATTTCGGTTCAGTTCCGTTCCGCTCAATTCAGTTGTAGAGTAAGGCACTGTTCTCCCAACTTATTTTTACCTATTTTTAGATAATTTCAGTTTAGTTTAGTTTCTTTCGATTTAGTCCTAACTTTAAGACCTTATTACCCATTCATCACTCGTCAAAAAAAAAATTGTTTTTATCAATTAAACTTAAGTTTATCCAAAACAAGTCTTAGTTTACACTCAACCACATTTATAATGCATAAACAAATGTGAGACTTTATTCAGTTCAGTACATTTCAATTCAGTTGGGAAGAACATGCTAATCTTACGACACATGAGAACAAAAGATGGTTGTAATAAAAATGAGAGATTCAAATTCAACGGTTTACAGCAGCACAAAACTCAAGATTTTATTAAAATGAAAAAAGATGGCCGGGGGGACTCTGGCGAAAATGTCCATGCCTAAACACAGGTGAATTTAACTGAGAATAGGGAATATCCGCGCAATGTTCTCAAGGGGTACGTTGTCTGCAGCGCTTCTTTTCAATTCTGGATGATTAAACTCGGTGCGAGGAATAATGATAATTTGTCCCTTACCTTGGCTCTTTTCTAGAGCCCATCCACCTGCTGCTCAATGAATTTATCTAATGCTACACCTTCAATATTGATAGCCTGAATGATCCAGGAGACAAAATTACGTTTCATGGAAGAGAAATGAAGAAATCAACGTACAACTAAGCAATTTTTGGATGGGAGGATTTAGAGGGAAATGTAAGAATATAATATTCCTTGTTAGATCGCAATACGAGTTGTCGAGGGAAATGAAGGTACCCATTTTCCCCTCCATGGTCGAGCTCCCCTCAGCTTCCCCCGTACTTATGTACAAAAATATATACTTCATACATAATGGTCAATCTAAAACATTCAAGTGAAATGAGTACCTCGGCAACCACAGTCCTTGGGACCCGTTGGTAAGTGACTGAGAGAATATGAACCTCATAGGACTGAACCGCTTGCTCAAAACCTATATAACACATTTGTTAGCTATCAGGAACCATGTCAAGGATAGTTGACCTAAATAATAGACGGCTGATAGAGCCTTTTATCAGCAAACATTGCAGGCAAAGGAAATACTTAATGTTCAAATACTTCAAACTAAACTCATACTTAAGCAGATAGTCTTTCAAGAGACGGCCTAACATATTGGATGTATGAGACAAATCAGTTTATCCACCAGGCTGACTTCTAACCAACTGGTAAATGCACCATCGCAACATCGTAAAATGGTCTCATAAGAAATTTGTGTGAGGCCTTACTTGAGAATTTGCTCGCCATTTTAAATTCCGGCTCTCTTCAATAACCAAGTAAATAAAAATATCACTGAAAAAACCCATCATGGAAGCTGCTTACCTGGAACTGCTTCGAGAATGTGGCTGCTTCTTCCCAAAACTGACGAAATCTTGCAGTCTGCATTAATTGAAGTTATTGAACCAGTCACCAATTGTAAGCATATCCACTCAAAAGGTAAAAACGAGAATTCAATACTTAAAAAACATATAAAAGCATACCTCCAAATAATGAGAGAGAACTATAAGTATCTTGAATTGCTCCTCCGTTTGCTGATAACGTTTTCAAAGAAGTCGAGTAGATACAAAAGAGTCGAACCAGCATCATCTTTGCAATTGAAAATTAAACTAAACAAAAAGAGAAGCACGGGAAACCTTGGTCAAAATGCGGGCGATAATCTGAGTACTCATCCTCTCGGGTTCAAACTAAACAAACAAAAAATTAATCAGCCATTTGGAAACAATTAACTAGATACTGATTGCTTTGACAGCAATGCCCTCATTGTTGCTAAAAAGTGGGGTGGTTGTCGCTGACCTGATAAAGCCGAAGAAGACAAAGATTCACATTTAGACTATTGGATCCATTCGTAATCTGATCAACAAGAAACATTTTGGAAAAATGAAATCAAATGGTGGAAAACAACACACTGGTTAAAACAAGTCACAAGTAGGTAGTATTCAATTCCAGACTAAAAAGAACAATTGAATTGCATTCAAACAGCAATAACATTACCCTAGCACCGTAAAAAGCTCTCATTACCCTTATTTTAATATCACAAAGAGGTCGTCTCATAATGACGCATAATGAAAGTCGAGTCGAGAATTGCATTGCGCAACTTCTACTTCACAATAGGAAGAAGCGTAGCTAGTTAAATGAGACTAGCTTATTTCATCATAATCCAAACCAACAAATGTAGTGTCGTTGGCTCAAACATTAAACATCAAAAGAGAGCTTAATACTAGATTACTAGCTATTAACATGATTTTTAAGAGGGCTTAAACAGAGCCAAGCTACAACATGTTTAACATAAACTACCAAATTCACTACAATTCATCGAAGAACAACTAACTGCAATACATTGATGAATAAAATTCAATCACGTAATTACAAATTAACAACAAACATCCAGGAAAACACATCTATAACTACAATTACGAAATCAATCAAACAATCATAACGCGCTTAAGTGTAAAATTAACAAATCATCAGGTTCTCCAAATAATACGCTTAATCACAGTACACTATGATTCATCAAGTCGCCAAAAAACAGCTATCAATCACTATGTCCTGTAAAGCACACTCCTAAATTTATTGTGAGACGGTTTCACAAAAAGAGCTACATTACTCAATAACAACTAAATTTTGAAATAAGATATAAACTAATTCCTAATATAGCACGAGACCGTCACATAAAATTCTAATTCACAAATCATCAGCTTCTCCAATAAATAAGTCCAATCGTAATAAAGTAAGATTATTCGAGCAGTCAAAAAATGCTATTGATCACTATAACCTGTAATACACACTCATGAATTTTGTTGTGAGACGGTCTCACAATAACAACTACACAACTCATCAACAACTAAAATTTGAAATAAAGATAGAAACTAATTCCTAAATTTTTCATGAGATCGTCACACAAAATTCTAATTCGCAAATCATCAGCTTCATCACGGGAAATTAAGATTATTCGAGTAGTAAAGAAAAACAGCAATCAATCACTGTGAGCTGTAATACACACTCATAATTTTTTTGTGAGACAGTCTCACAATAACAGCTACACAACTCATCAACAAGAAAAAATTTAAAACAAACATATAAACTAATTCCTAATATATCGTGAGACCGCCACATACAATTATGATTCACAAAACGTGATATTGATGATTGACGATAAATCACAATTTTAAAAATTTAGGACCTGTTCGTGAACGTAGTTTTCAAGATCAGGAAGAATATCTGGATAGTAAGGATTAAGATCAACAAGTTGTACAACTGTGTAAGACAACGTGTGAGTTTGCGATTGATTCGTAATTTTTTTCCCCAATTTCAAAACCCTAATTTTGATTTTAAACAGTGAATATTGAGGAGAACGGATAAGAGCAGTGTTGTTTAATTGTACACTTCTCCATAAATTCTGCTCCCATGGAGATGAAATTATACAGATGTCGATGATTACCTTTCATTATGAATCCCAAGTGGAAGCAATATAATGAAAAATAATCATCCACCCTTTATAAATTCAACTTTGTAGAATAATTTTGGCATGATCTCAAATGGAGATGAAATTATACAGATGTTAACGACTACCTTTCATTATGAATTCCAAATGGAAGCTATATAATGAAAGATAACCGTCAACCCTTTATAAATTCATCTTTGTAGAATTGATACTGCTATCTATCCATAAAGACGGCTTCAATTCAAGGGTTTTTAGAGCGGACACTTATTTATAGTAAAAACTGTCTCCCTTTTTATTAATGGGTTGGGCCAAGTTGGGCTTCATGTTGTAGTCGGTCCAATCTAGTCTACTCTAGCCTACCTTATGAGCCCAAATTGGTAGGTTACAATAATGTTTTTTTACGCATTCATTAAAAGACGGCTTATTTAAATGTCTTGAATTCATGTAAAAAATAATCTTAAATATTGGTCTCCATCTAAAATAATCTTAACCATTGTTTTTTTCAAAAAATGTTCCCAACTTGATAGCACGTCTTCTCAAAATAAACTATGGTAACCGCTTACTTGTTTAACTGGTTACCTTCGCCTTCTTCAACTCTAAAATTCATCTCCTTCAACGCAAAATTCATCTTCTTCACGTATCTTTAGCTCAAAGCATAAAAAAAAAATGAGCAACCAGGGTGCTTGATAAAAAGTGGGTCCACACGACTTTTATAACGCATTTAAAGCATCCACATTGATGAGTTTTTACCCAGCTTATCTTAAACCGTAAATGCCATATGGCTTTTTATTAATAAAATTGATCTTTATTTAAAAAAAAAAATTCTAATAATTCAACACACAAATGTATCTTAAACCGTGAATGCCCAAATATAACGTAAAACCATCACATTTCAATGATCCGCACCAACAAAAGGCTAGAACGGCCATCAAAATGCAAATGTAAACCGAAAGAAAGATGTATAGGCTTCGAATCAACTAATATCATCCCATGATCCATCATATATCTCCATAACCTCCAAATAGCTAAAGAAATGCCACCTAAATCGCTCGTATCTGCAAAACAAATACAAATAAATACCCCAAATAGCTACGTAAATAGAGAAGAATATATATAAATGTAAATATGATTTAAGAAGCTATAAAACATTTGGAATAACAGGAAAATAGCACAAAAAAGTTATACAAAATGGACACTAGGGGTGGGCAAAAAGACCGAGAATCGACAAAACCGGACCGGACCGAGGTGGTCAAAACCGGGTATAAACTGAGTTGACTTTTAAACGGACCGAGGTGCCTAAAATCGGACCGGACCGCTAAACCGAAACTATGATAAAATGTAAATATTTTAAAAATTCGGTCATTATTTGTGTCTAATAATCATTTTTGTTTATAGAAAAAGTGCGTTATAGTCGGTTATAACCGGGACCGGACCGAAACCGGCCAAAACCGTCGATTTTCATAAAAATTCAAGAAAATCCGAACCGAAACCGGACCTTTTATTTTTTTCCGGTTCCGGTTTGACATATTTTTGCCGGTTTCAAACCGGTGCCCACCCCTAATGGGCACATCAATAACTTTCAATTTGAACTCACGCCCTTTGCTAAAACACCAAAACTTGAGCCTGAAACCTTAGATCATTTGGATAACCTAACAAATTTTTGAGTACTAAGTTCAGATTTATGATGATATCGTATACGGAGTAATAGTGTTAATATTGAATATAATACTAGAGACAATTTGTTTTTAAATAAAATTAAAACAATTAGATTTAAATTCAATTAAAATTTTATTTTATTTCAAAATTGAAAATTAGTAATTTTGATTATAACTATCTGAATAAAAATGTTAATTACGTATTTTAAATTCGGGTTGATTCGGGTTGCCCGTTTCGGGTCAGATCAGATTGGGATATTTCGGGTGGGGTGACCTTACTTCGGTTCGGATCAGGTTCAAGTGATATTAAGTTCGGCTTTGAAGCCCAACTCGCCCCACTCAAAACCAAACCAGTAATAAAAATCGAGACAATTTTACCACTCCCGCACTCCGTATAAATTATATATAGTGTCTGCTCTAAAACCCAAAACCCTAATTGAATTGAAGCTTTGTTAATAATTTAATTTAACAATGGCGATCGACAATTCTAGAGTACAAGATGAAAAAGCTTGTTTTTCACGCTTTTATATGACCGTTCTTAGTTGGGATTATTTTGACCTTGATCAGGTTTTTTTTTCCCCCATTTTTTTAGTTTTTTTTGTCTGAGTAAAAATTGATGTTATTTTTGTTACTAATTTGTACTCGTATTTTTCTTTCCGCTTATTTTCATACTACGGTTTTATACAAGTGTTTCTGTTCCATTGTGATTATTTTTATGTACATATTTTGAGATTTTTCCTCCCTTTTAATGGTGTAACGGTGTATGGGCTGCTATGGCGGAACTAGTAAATCGGTTTGAGGGTGTAAATAGTAAGGTTTAAATATTAAGTAGCCAAAACAATAGCTGCTGTTGAAGAACAAGCAAAATTGATGTTATTTTTGTTATTGATTTGTATAATTGATGATATTCTAAAATTGATGTTATTTTTGTTATTGGTTTGTACAATTTGATGATATTCTAAAATATTGTTCTTTGTGGAGTATTTGTTATCTTAAATTTGATTTTGGGTGTCATGTCATTTGTGTTTGTTTGTAAGCAGAAATCATCATCCCCTTTTTTACAAAGATGTAAAAAACTGAAGGAGGTAAAAGATAGATACAGAGACGTCGACGATTACCTTTCAATTTATGAGCCCCTTCTTTTTGAAGAAGTTAAAGCTCAAATTGCTCATCCCGGAGATGACGAGGTAGAAGGGGGTTTGAAGCTGAAGCAAAAGATGTGTCTTTTACACGAATGCAATGAAATAGAAGGATTTCATTTCCCAGTGGTGGGTTACATTTCCGAAGAGGGGGAATCCATCTCTCAGAACGATCTTGTCTTGCTATCAGCACAAAAGGTGAGGTGCTTTACTACTGTACTATACATATTATATAGCGAAAAATACTTAGGTCCTCCCAGTGGACAATTTAAGTCAATCAAATAACAAGGTTTAAATTTATACTTAATTAATAAAGACGTTATTTTTCATGTGATTGGTTTGGGAGGACCTAAAAATTTCTCCAAAATAACAATGCGTGCTTTGATTTGTAAACTTTTCTTTGGTGGTGGATTGTCATTGAAAATGGTAATTTTGCAGTTCCAGGGGAATGAGCTTTCTATAACTTTACCACATGCATTTGCTTTGGTGGAACATCGTCAGAGGGAATCACTTAAACTTAGGATGTTTTTGGCTGATGAAGTTCAGGGAACTAATATCGATGACATCAAGCCTACTAATAGGCTCGACGATATGCGCAAGCTTCTCACTCAAGACAACGTATATTTATTCATCTCAAAGGTAACATGTTAGCCCCCACTTAAGTTTTCATATCTGCTGTTAACTAAGGACCCATGATAATTATAAGGATTTACTGTGTTGTACTCTGTTTGAGTTTCTTGAGAGTGATCTGAAACTGCATGCAACTCATGAAAACATGACCGTCATCAAAAATTCAAAGTGAAGGAACATTTGTCCTTCTTAGGATCTCCGTTAATGGTTATCTGAATGCCGTAGTTGTGGTTTAAGTAATTGTTCCACGCAGGTGTGCAGTTTGTCGACAATCTTTCGTGAGTTCGTTGGTATGCGATCAATACACTCTAATCCATTTAAAGATGTGATTTTGGAAGCTTCCGACAGCAGTATCAATTCTACTGTTGTTGCATGGGAGATCCCTAGAAAACTGATGGAATCTATTGAAATTAATCATAATGAATCCCAACTGGAGGCTATACGTGCAGGATTATCTCGTAAGCCTTTTGTACTGATACAGGTACCATTTATTCTTTGAAACAGCAATCATTTCTATATAATTTCTCTGCATGTTTTATTCCTCTCCCTATTTGACTTCATCACTTTCCAAGTTTAGATTACCCACACTTGTATCCACTATTAAAACTAACATCAAACAAAACTGGGCAAATTATATTGTAGACACATGTGCATTGCACTCACATTTGTCAATTATGCATATTTTGACCAAAAGTGTGCATATGTATCATGCATATTTGGGCCAAAATCATTATGCATGATTTTAGCCAAAGTATGCATACTTTGTGGAATATGCATGATTTTGGCCAAAATATGCATCGTGAGTGCAATGCACATATGTGCACAATATAAGAACTCACCAAACTGTGTACACCTGTTATCTGGTCTGGCCGCTGGAGTTTAAGCGGCAATTGCTTATGTGGCTTCTGCGAATTGTTTCCGAATCATGATGGTTTGCTAATTTTAGGGACCTCCCGGTACTGGAAAGACGCAGACTATATTAGGGCTTCTTAATGCCCTTCTACATTCTGTTCCAGCAAAAACACATGGAAAGTGAGTTCATTTTGCTTCCTGTTATGATCTACAACTGTGTAATTATCATTGAAAGGATACCACATTACTCTCTTTTCTGTACCGTGTTCTACTTTGCAGGCAGTATTTCACTAATTTCTGATCATATTCATTGTGCAGTGGTACATTGCGTGATATGAGGCGAGGGCCAGAATTGCTGATGGGGGAAAAGTATGCTTTACCTTTTCTTTCCATGTCATTAAATATATAGTTTTCTTTTCTATTTTCCTTATAAGTGCTTTATTTCGTGTATCTTTTTTTTATCTTAGTAATTGCCATTTTTGTATCCTTTTTAATAAGTAACGCATATTGCGACATCATCATCCAAGCGCGCAGGATCCCATAGTCCCACCTATTCTGGATTATGGGGTAAATGCAAATACCTTACCCTTGTGTTTTCAACACAGCCTATGACTTCTATAAATTGATTATTGATTAGGCTGTAGAAGTTGTGGCAGATGTCTGGTCAAATTCGTGTGGTTGTGTACTTTTTGTTTAATGCTCCTAGAATATACCACAAATGTTTAAAGAAGCAAATAATTAACTGAAATTTGAGTCATTACAGTTCGATGCCATTGGGCAGATAGGTAATATCTTTAAGTTCCTTTTTTTCTCCATCTTGATTGAAGCGTGACTATTGCTTATCTGTGTTTCAACGACATAATGTTGAGACACTTTTACGTTTTGAGTATTTTTATTTTACCGTAGGGTGATAGCACTCACTTTGAATGCGCTTCGTTGTCAATTTAGTGCATCTGCTCCACACTTTGAATTCCTGTGCTATTCTGGGATTATCTCCTCTCCTTAGTGAGTATTTTATTCAGTTAGAGCAACATTGGTTCTTTTTGCAAGTCAATTAATATGTAACTCCACATTGGTATCAAACAAGACATTTCATCCATCCAGGCTTCATCATTGGAGAATAGCTTCTCCGTGGATGATTGGGACCAATCCCAGAGATGAGATCATGCCTGTTGATGGCAATGATGGATTTTTTCCAACCACTGGAAATGAACTGGTAATTACCTACTGTTCCTGCTATGGTAGATAATCTTTGGGTCCAGTAGCTAAACAATTTATATGCTGCAGAAACCTGAAGTGGTCAGTTCTAATCGTAAATATCGTGTTCGTGTACTGGTTTGTGCACCATCAAACTCTGCCCTTGATGAAATTGTGTTACGAGTCCTAAACAATGGTATGTAGTCTCTTCCAAATCTTCTATCAAGTTCCATCTCATGTCTACATCACAATTGCAGGCCTTGAAAAAGGATAATTGTTACTGTCAGAATATAATTGTGGCATATTGATACTGTTCATTTTTGTATTCTTCAGGTGTTCGTGATGAAAATGATCGTGCCTATAATCCTAAAATTGTGCGCATTGGTCTCAAAGCTCATCATTCAGTGCAGTCCGTTTCTATGGATTATTTGGTATGATGTGTTTCATGCTAGTCATGTATCTCATTTTAGCAAAAACCACCTGTAAGATACACACGATTTATAATCATTAGAACCATGGTACTTGCTGACCACTAATGAACTGATCGTATTAAACAACTAAAGTTAGTTTCAGCGGTGCTTTCTAAACTGTCTAATTTATCTTACCTGCATTTTGTTTGGGGATGTAATTACTGATGATAACTTTGAATCGTGTTTCTTATTATGGCCTACTATCAAGGCATTGTCAGTCTAGTGATTTTGCATAACTTCTTATTTAGTGGGAACTGGGAATTCAGAAGTTCCTTACAAGGTTATGGCTTCATGAACTGTTGTTTAGAACCAAATCAATAGTAATGATTGTTGCTCACAAGTTTGAAGTATCATATGAAAGTGGGTTCTTCAAATTTGTGTATTATGTGCTATAGCAATAATAGTGTGATGTTCTTTAAGTTGTGAGGTCTGTGGTGGTCGGGTGTTTATACTTTAAGCAATCGTTTGTTATCATGAGCATTAAAAACACGCTATTTATAAAATCGAACATCTTGATAACTCTTTGGCGAATCTCATCTGACATTCTTATGTTTGACTTTGTATTTAGTTGTGCTTTAGGTGCATCAAATATCTGATTATATGTACTTTTAACACCTTATATTGAGAAAATCGTAAGCTGTGTTGTTTAGACACCTGTATATTATATTGAGAAAACGTAAGTTCTACTTTTAACAAGCGTCATGTATAGTCAGTTTCGACACCTTAAGTCCATAACTACACCTACGAAATGTTAGGCTGCATCAAACGGAAAAGGCTTTAAAAAGCAAATGGAAACATAAATGGCTAAACATTGAAAAATGGTAACATAAATGGTTTAGAGTAGATTGAAAAGGCAAATGGAATCATACACGTGAACACTTGTAATAAAAACTACTCGTAGTTGTTTTGAATGTTTTGAAGAGTTTGAATGTATGTGACCTTTCCTATATGAATTATGTTTTTAGTGTTGTTTTTGGAAAAAAAATTATTTCTTATTTTATTTATGTTAGTATTGAATTATGGGATGCAAAGGCGAAAGTTACTCATGATTTGTATGCACGGTTGGATACAAAAGAAGAGGAGAAAGATATTTATAAACTTGCCCCGTATCTAAAAAAGACAAGGGATATAATAAGAGTTAGATGTGTGAAGGATAGGGATCAAAAGGTTATAGTACGGGAAGATGACATTAAGGAGATACGGAACTCCTACTTTGATTCACTACTCTATGATCATCGAGAACATGACATTGGTGATATATGTATCCTCCAAATCTTATTAATCGGATTATATGAGAAGACTACAAATGAGTGAAATTAAGATGACAATGACAAAGATGAGGTCAAAGAAAGCAGGAAGGACTCGATGATACATTAATCAAAGCTTGGAGTTGTTTAGCGGAAGCGAAATTGGTGGGTTATACTTATACATGTTTTTTAACAAGATTCGAAGAATAACAAAATCCCGTCGGCATGGAGAAGGAGCACACTTATCCCTTTGTATTTGAAAGAAAACTGAGAATAAGGCAAAGTATAGGGTGTAAGTTAAGCGAAGGGGAAGTTAAGGATACCATATCAATAAACTTTGATGGCAAGATACTTAATGGATCAGAGGTCTTCTGTTATTTGGGATCTATTATAGAAAAAATGGTGTAATAGATGCGGATGTGGCTCAAATAATTTAGAAATGATGGATGAAATGGAAAAGTGCAATAAGGGCTTTGTGTGATTGGGGTACTCCGTATAGTTTAAGAGTAAGTTTTGTCGCACCGTTTTGGACAGTGAAACACTCTTATGTTCAAAAGAAAAGTGTGACGGAGATGTGCATGCGAAGATGAATATGTGGACATACAAGAAAGGATCAACTCAGAAATGTGGTGATTAGGGAGAATGTTAGAGTGAAACCGATATAGTACAAAATGATGATATGATTGTTTGGGTATGTGAGACGATAACCACTTGAGGCACCAGTTAGACAATTTGAGAACTATATGACGGAAAAAATCGTTAGAGGTAGAGGAAGAGGTAGACAAACATGGATGAAAGTGATTGAGTCTGATATAAAATTTTTGGTAGATGAAGATCGTATGACCACATTGTTATGGAGAGAGGGAATACGAGTGAAGGATGTTTGATTTTTTTATTAATTTTTTAGGAGAAAAAGACAACACATTATTATTATTATTATTATTATTTTTTATTTGTTTGTTTATATTTTTCCACAATTTTTGCATTATATTAACTTGATCAATTTTTTTCTTAACCTGGGCGTATAAAAGGGAAGATCTCGATTTTGAATCATGGTAGCCGACCCCTAATTTGGGATTTAGGCTATGTTATTGTTGTTGTTTGAAATTTGGGAATGAAAAGATTTTGTTATCATTGTTGAGAATATTTTTGTTTTTAACATTCTCTTACTATAATAATTGTCGTATCGCTGTCTCATAAAATGGTCGGGATTCGCGATTAACCGTATCGAAATATCAAGTATACGGCACTCTGACATGCGTCAGACACAACATCGCGTCGGAGAGTCGAAGTAACATAGAACGTAAGTGATGTAACAGTTCCTCAAAAAGTAGGGAACACATAGAAGATATACTACTTTTCTTTTCAAGAGTAATGAGGTTATGCAATGTCTGCATTTTCTGGTCAATTTTGTTTCAGCCTTTTTTAAATTTAACTTGTGTGCCCTGATGCTACAAATTTCATCTTCAAGGTAGAGCAAAAGCTAGCTGCCCTTGAGGGCCACGAAGGGACTGACAGGCAGAATAATGGAGCTTCACGAAGTGATAGGGACAGCATCCGTAATGCAATTTTGGATGAAGCTGTGATTGTAAGCTATTATTTCTTCACACTTAGACTATGTTCCATTAACCTTTTTTTTTTCCTAATTAGTTAGTTGACGACAGGTTTTCTCCACTCTCAGCTTCAGTGGGTCAACTATATTTGCTAAATTGAATCGATCTTTTGACGTTGTTGTGATTGATGAAGCTGCTCAAGCGGTGAGCATTGTGCCATTCAAACTACTGATGTTTTTCTTTCGCTATAAGTTAGACATTACCTGATGTTGAAGTTCGACATTTAGGTTAATTCTAATAAAAATTGTGCGGGTTAAATTTTAGTTAAGTTTGTCATTCTTGTTGATTTTTTGTTGCTTGTATTCTGATTCATTTGAGTTGATCCTTGAGGACAAATTTTGTTTAATTGGCTTGACACCTCATTATGCTTTGTGTTATATTCTTTTTCCTGAATCTAGTGACCGTGTCCTTTAGTTGGCGACTTCTCTTTTTTGAAGTAGGAATGTAGGATTGAATGTCGAGGATTTCGTATCTGGGAGATTTATGATACACATTTCCTCAATTGTTATTATGGATTGTCGTAAGTGTTTATATTGACATTGCTACCCCTTGGAATTTGATAGCTATGGTGTTTAGCTTATTTGCTTCTCGAGTTGGCTGTTTTTTATTCATAATTCTGACATTCATAATATCCTGTTTCTGTCAACAGGTGGAACCCGCGACTCTTGTTCCTCTAGCAACTGGATGCAAGCAAGTGTTTTTGGTATATTATCATTCACGTTTCTGTATTGTACTCGATCCTCAGCGGTACTCTTGAATTCAACTGAAAGTCCAAAGATTAACTAGCTTAACCAATAAATTCATTGAGGGGCGTCAAAGCTATTACTCGCTATATATAGAAAATAAACTCAATTCAGATCTTTATACCTAAATAAACTAATACACATTTTGGTAAACAATTTTGAAATTAATAAAATAGCAATTACTACCTTGTAAAAGAAATTAGGGGGACTTTATTCATTTCAAAACACTTTTTTTTAACATATTGCTACTTAAACCACTTCTGCTACGGTTTTTGGTTAAAATCAACTTTCAGCTCTTTTTATATTTATTTGACCATTTTGTCCTTATTCATCTTCTCTATATGCCCCTCTTTTAATCATTCCTTTTATTTTTCCCATTTCATAATTTTCTTAAACAACTTTCAAACATCCTCCTTGGATTTTATGAGTCCATGAATTAACTACAATAGTACACAAAAGCATTGTTGTGTTTTTAAAGCTTCAATAGTACACAAAAGCAATTTTGTGGTCTTTAAAGAAGGGGCCAGCGTCAACGTGGCTCCTACTTTACATACACCATAAAAAAAGCTTTACTTGAAGTTAATTTGTGACGCACTCAATATCTCTCCTAAATCTCAACTTCAAATTAATCAATTATACTATAACCTTCAAAATCATGAACCCGAACTGCAAAATAGGCAAGATAGGAAATGGCCAAGGAAAATTTGGTGACAATGTGTTGAATCAATATGACAATAGGGGGTGAAGTGAGGTATATGCAAATACAATGAAGTTATGAAGGGTAAAATGGTCTTAGAGAACTACATATTCATCCAAAAGATGAATGCTAACGGAAATACTTGACAGAAGCTAGTTTAGGCAGTAAGACGTCAAAAAGTGTTTTAAAAACCAAATAATTTATTTTAAAAGGTAGTTATTCACGATTTAGTCTTTGAGAAATTTTGATTACGTATGCAAGGACTTGTTACGTTACATTCGCAAGATCCCGATACGGCTATATACCAATTTGTAACCGTTATTGTGACTGATACTTCATTGTGTAATTGTGTACCTTGGAAGTTACGAACTGACATATAATCTTGAAACTTTTTTTTTTTTGAGGTTGGTGATCCTGTTCAGTTGCCAGCTACTGTGATTTCTTCTGTTGCACAAGAGTACGGGTGAGAAGTTCAATTATGAGTTTATGTAGTTTCTCTTTATTTTTTCTTTACAGACTTCTCATATGTCAACCTAATTTCTTTTGTTGTCTCGTATTTTTCTACAGATACGGCATTAGCTTGTTCGAAAGGTTCCAGAAAGCTGGATATCCCGTGTTGATGCTCAAGACACAATATCGTATGCATCCTGAGGTAAGACAATCACACTCTTCCCGTTACATGGTCCCCTATTTCCTTATTCTTACATACTAATATTCAATGTCAAATTTGAATAAAATTAAGGTAAAGTCCAAAAATTTGACGAGCACTTGGGAATTTGAGTGCATTATCTGGCTGGTAATTCGACAATGTTTAGAGGATAAAACCTGTTATTGCTACAGTAACAACAAATGGCATTTCTTACCTTTAAAACAAATCATAATATTTGAGAGTAATTAAGTGAAGGCAACACCACGTTGCATTGGTTGCTGTAACAACAAACTTTTGTGTCTCTTTATGATATAATGTTGATCATAGTGTAAACCGTCAAAAGTGTCCACCACTTTTCGCAATATACTAAAGCAAACACATTTAATTATTGAGTTTGTCAAAACCGCAAACTCTAATCGCTTATATTGTGGCTCCAATTCAACTAAAAATCCAATTTTAATTGAACAGATTCGCTCGAGAGCCACCTCCTCCAACCAATATGAATGGCAAAACATATCGTGATCCAATGAACACTATTAATTACTTACAATACCTTAGAAGAGGCAATTCATCGTTGATGAGTACATGTTACAAGAGATTCGAGATTGAGTTTACGTAAAGATATAGTTTAAAGATGCTTACTTTCAACCCACTCTCGATCCTTATCCAAACCCGTAAACCAAACAACGGCCTAAGCTCACTTGCCCCATACCGCTTACTAGAACTTCTTAACCATCCAACTTAAGATTACCCCGCCAAACTATCCAAAACCAATCAAATTTTAATACATTTTTTAAAGATGCTCTCATTCGAACAACTCCCAATCCCAAACAACTTCTAAAAACCATTATTCCTCATATCCCACACCAATACCTATCTAACGCATACTTAATCGCCTCAAACCATTCACTAGAACTCGAAATTTTCAAGAGCGGAAGATTTAAACCAAAACTAAGCAACCCTTAAGACGTTTTTCCAAAGATGTTCTTAATTTACACACTTATAAACCAAACTAATCCAATTAAACTATAACACGTTCTAGCCATCATCAATACCTACCAACGCCTACTTAAACGCCCAAAACATTTAACTGAAACGCTCAAACGGATTCAAAACACGTAAATCAAAAACCAAAAGATAGGTAAGCATCGGATGCCTACCCGTTTATTTTGGTGGCAGCTTTCTTATCACCATTTTGGAGTCTTGTTTGACCCTACTCCAAACCATCTACCCACGATTTGCCTATATTACCACCCCTTTCATTTTTTCAGGAGGGAAATCAATTTTTTTTAAAGGGTTTGAAACTGGAAAAATTTGAAAAATAAAAACCTTTTAGTACAATGCTTGAAGTTTTAAGAAACGTAATCTTTTTAATCACAACTGGGGGAGGGGGATCGATCATATGAGATCTCTGGTTCAGGTTGCCCTTAGTTTATCACCTTAACCAACTAGGATACACCATCTTTTGCGAAGAAAGGTAATCACTTTGCTTCAAAACTGGAAATTTTGAAGTTTAAAGATTTTCTAACTTCAAGAATCCAAACCGATTTCCAACCAAGTATCTTATAAACTTTTGTCTTTCAAAACTCGATTTTCCTAGAGTAAATCTCTTAGATTATAACAGTAATATCACATCAATATTACGTTATAATGTGTTTACTAGCAAAAAACAAGTCAAAGTTTCAATCTTTTCTAAGGTAACAAAAACCGGGAAAAACAGTTTGGGAGCACAATTTTAGACGATTCCTAAGGCCAAACACTTCAACTATTTTCGGATTTTAAAGTTTCATTAGTTAATTTATGTTGCATTACGGCAAAAGAAACAAACTTCGGACTAAGGTAAACGCAATAAGGTCTCGGGAATGTCTTCCTAAGTGGTGCGTCTGAAAGAAAAGCCCACTTTTGGTGGGGCAAGTAAGACCGACTTAGGAAGCGTTTTATGGATTCCCAAGAAGCCATTATGGCAAAAAATGGTTCAAAGTTATACTTCTTGCCTCATATGAAAGATTCAAGGTGTTTAACGTGATTCTCGTAGCCTTAAACGAGGCCGTGAGGTTAGGAGTAAAGCATCTGGAGGTTGGCGCATCTCGTTGGGCGTGGAGAAGAAAATTAGGCTAAAGAGACCTCGTCACAAGCCAAAACCAAACAAAACAAAACCAAACGAACCCAATATAACCGCATGAGAGCAGTGTTTAGGATGTAAGATGAACGCAGTTATACTCTAACTTTGGCAAGGTAGAGAAACTGTCGCGACGGCAAGAAACAATCATATCAAAGAAAGGAAAGAGAACATGCAAGGGAAATACAAACAAATGTATATGACCTCGTCACAAGCCAAAGTTAGATTTTTTTAGTTCCTACCATAGACTTGTGACGAGTTTTTATACTTGTTCTCAGCAATATGTATGCGGTTTTATGCTTTTAATCTATGACCTAAGATGAGCCTAAATAATTCTGTCTCGGCCCTGTCTTAGGCTGTATGGAGCTATAATTTTAATTTCTTTATAAATTTAAATATAAATTAATTAATTTAAGATCAAATAAAACATATAATCACTTATTCATAGACTATTACACATACTTCCTCCATTTTTTTATCTTCTCATTTACTTTATTGACATTACTCACAAATCTAGAGAATTTTTTATATTATCGTCGATATACAAGAGAAATTATAGTCATTATGAATTTTGTTTTATTTGTTTATGAGTAAAATAATATTATCAAAATTTTATAATTTATTTTTACATTTAACAAAAGATAAGATGTTGTAAAAGCCATCTCTTCATATGTGAAAAGGTGAAGTAAGAAATTAAAAAAAGGAGGAAGTGTAATAAACTTATTTATACATTATTACACATCAGAATATCAATAACAATATATTTGGCACAACACCTCATAATCTTTTCAAAAATACTTAAAAACATACTTAAAAACACTTATTTTTGCTCATTCGGTCCGAACTTAAATAATCCTGGTTTGGATCGGACCGTAGACAAACACTATAAAAAGTATGGATCGAGGACCGGACCGTAACGTATTCGTTACGGTCTAGTTCATATTTCCGGTCCGGACCAATTGTTGCTCACCCCTAACGCGGCATTCACGGGTGCCGCGCAGCACCCTGGAATGCTTACCAGACTGGTTTTCTATTTTTCTGTCCGGAATTTTTATATAATATATTCCGGCATCATTAAGCTGTGTTACTATTGTTAATTCTATAAGACTACCCCCATTGAGGGGGTCCTGACCCTCTTTGGTGCAAAAAGAGCTAATTAGGGTGATTAACAATGGAGAGGTCATGACTTGGGGTCAAGTTATGACCCAAGGTCATGACCTTTGTGTCTTTATTCTCGTTTTCGGTATATTTAACGTATTTTTATATTTATTTTGTTATTTTTGTTATTTATATTATTAATCTAAAATATTAATTTACATTATAGGGAAAAAGAAAATAAAAAACGCAAATAAATAAAAATGAGAAGTAAGGTGGTGACCCTTTTTTTTTACCCTTTTCAATGAGGATGTAAAACTTAAAATTTGGTAATTGGGTCGTGACCCAAATGATGACCCTTTTCAATGAGCATAGTCTAATTTGGCAAAATATGACTTCGTTCTTAGCAATAAAATATTTTTTTATTAAAATTCAAGTGTTAGTAGCCGCTTAAAATTTTGATGATGAATAATTATGAAGCAAACTGTCGTCTATTCTCATGGCTTGAATCTCGTCACTTTTATATGTCTAGGTTCTCAATTAAATGAGTTGTCCAAATCACTACGATATCTTGTATCCAACAACCTGGAAAGAGTTAAAAATACAAATGATATTACAATTTCTTATAAAGTACACGTTTAAATAGCCGCTTTAATCAATGATGACCGAAGTCAAAAGGAATCTCAATTTGTCCTCAGGGTCCAAATTATATCTTTTGGACAAAATGTCCAGGATCCTAAAAAGCAATTCTAAATCAAATATAAGCCGGAATGGATTCGTTGATCGAGCAATGAGTTTATGCACGTTGAATGTTTTAATTTATTGTTATATTTTGTATTTTATTATCGCCAATGCTTCTGATAAGACTTCTAATGTAATATCGTCATTCATGCCAATTAGAAAATAAGTCGCTAAGTAGAGCCATAGGGACTTACCCCCACGATTAAAACCCTTGAACTCAGATTCTCCTTAGGGTGGTGACTCCACACAATCAACATGATAAATCATGCAACTAAAAAAATTGGACAAGGATTGGACTTTCGGTTTTGACAATATTTGTACACGACCTATATCCTATGCATCTCATTTTCACCCCATTTTCCTAAATCGAAAGGAGGGTGAGAGCGGCAAAAGAAACGGGACAATGAATGAAGAGAACACAAGAACCCACTCACCCACACCCCCTCCCCCCGCGCTTTCACACCCAGGCTTATTATACTTTCCTGTACAGATTCGAACCTTCCCTTCTCGAGAGTTTTATGAGGATGCATTAGAGGATGGCACAGATGTAAAAGAGCAGACCACACGTTCTTGGCATAGTTACAAGTGTTTTCGACCATTTTGCTTCTTTGATGTAAAAGACGGAGCAGAGACACGGCCTGATGGAAGTCGATCTTGGGTAAATGAGGATGAAGTCAACTTTGGACTGCTAATGTATCGAGAATTGGTGGATAAATGCCCCGAGCTGAAGTCAAGCTCACGACTCGCTATTATCACTCCTTATCAACGTCAGGTCAAACTGTTCCGTCAGCGTTTCCGAGAAATGTTTGGGGTTGATTCTGAAAAAGTAGTGGATATAAATACTATTGATGGTTTCCAGGTATAGACTCTTACTCCACCATCTCATTTGTATTGTCCTCGTTTGAGTTTAGTTGTATTTCGTATCAAAGAAAAATGATGAAAATGGATGGTATAATTGAGATGAAATATTAGTGACTACGGAGTACTTCGCACTTAACTAGGATCAATATGGGATGGTAACTATCTTTATTTTTCCACTAGATTAGTTTGGGACAGCCTAATAGAAATGAGGACGATAATTTGGGTGGAATATTAAGCTCTTTTTTTAAATGCAAGTGCTGCACTTGAAATCACAATACTAAATATTTAGTTATCATTTTAAACATCTGACCAACAGAAACTTCCTTCTTTTATTACACCAGTCGGAAGAGTGGGAAGGGATCAATTCTGAGACCTTTAGTGCTGGGTGTCATCGGTTCATCACCTTAACCAACTTAGATTGGACATCTTTGGCGTCCGAGAGAATTTTCTTTAGAGACATGCTAAATGCTTTCTTTATATATTTGAATGTTACCCTTAAAAATTACTTGCCTTTGATGATGTTCGGTACAGGGAAGGGAAAAGGATGTCACGATATTTTCATGTGTCAGAGCAAGTGAGGATAAGAAAATCGGGTTTGTTTCTGATTTTCGGCGTATGAATGTGGGAATTACTAGAGCTCGTTCTTCCGTCCTGGTATGACTCCTATTATAAGTTGGATCTCCTAATAGTTTCGTGCTCATGATTCGGTCTATTTTAACATTCAAAATCTTAGGTTTTGGGCTCTGCAACAACTCTTAAGAGGGAGGACAAGCACTGGAGCAACCTTATCGAAGCTGCAGAAAAAAACGAATCACTTTTTGAGGTACTTCTCTCAAGATTTTCGTCTTTGGATAGAATGCATACCTTCTGGGAAAGTTTTGTTATGCTTTCCAATGGGAGTTAAGAACCACTTCACAGTATGAAGTCAAATAAATGGTTTCATTAATCGTTCAATATAAATTTTGCACATTTTTCCTGATGAGCCATTCGGTAATGACATCCAAACCTCCCTCTTTGCGACTCTGAGTAATGAAGTTCATTGTTGTCACTTGCAGGTCAGCAAGCCTTATACATCGTTTTTTAGTGAAGAACACATGAAATCTATGCTAGTGAAGAGAGTGGCCGAACCTGAAGAAGAGGTAGACGGTGAACTTATGGACGTTGATGCCAATTACGTCGATCAAGGCCCATATGAAGATTACGGAGATGGAGACTATATGGGTGGTGACGACGATGATTAGTTTACTGGTTACACTTTGCATCCCATAGGTTAGTTCTTAGGACCTGCCATATCCTATAGACGACCAACGTTTCCGGTCGGAACGGGTCAAGTTTTTTTCTTTACGTAATTTATTCTTGTATATGATTATCATCATTTATGATATTTTATATTTAGGGCATGTTGTCTTGGACTGGATTGGACTGAACTGAATTGAAAAAAAATTGGCCTTTATTTATGTATTATACACGTGATTGAGTGTATATTAAGACGTGGTTTGGATAGACCAGCTTAAATGATAAGAATCAATCATTTATTTGTGATTAAACATGTGTTAGAGTTGAATTGCACTTATTTGAAGTGCTCCTTTCGTTTCTTTGTGTTTATTCCATGCCACTACTCTTTTCAAAATAATAAGAGTGACGAACACAAAGAAAAGGGGTTAGTATAAGAGAATAACATACATTATTCTATTATTATCATTAAATAATGATTTTTACGTAGTACTTCCTCTGTTTTTTATTTATTGGAACAGTTTGACTATTGCGGTTTTCGAGACTGAACTTTGATCCTAGTTTAAGAGCATTTAAAAACATATTTGATATTTAAAAAAAATTGTAAAATAATTTTAAAAAACTAAACAAAACTATTTTGAAATTATAATAAAAAAAAATTATATATGTTGACTTTTTGATGGTCAAACTTTTTAAAGTTTAACCCAAAAAAGTGAAATATTCGAATAAATAAGTTAAACTGTGGAAATTATTTGAAATTATTTAAATTATATATGTTAGACGAAGATCTGACTTTCATTGTATCATCATATCTTGAATCTTTTTAGCAATCTTAATCTTTTACATAAAATAAAATAAAACTTGAAACTCTCCAAATGAAAGAACACAACTCTCCTAGTGAAAGAATAAAATTCTCCTCTAATGATAAAACACAGATCTATTATTTTAAACACGAGAGAAACTCCATTATTATTGTAATAAAAAGCATAATTGTGACATCCGTTTAATTAGTAAATTTAATCAAACTCTAATCGGATCGTATTAAATAAATTAATATTAGATTAATAATATAAAAAAAGTAATAGAAAATAAGAGTATAAGAATAAAACAGTAAGCGGATTGGGAATTAGACACGTAAAAATGTAAAACACGTGGGAGCGTAAGAACATAAAACGTAAAACTAATATTATCATCCACATATTAAAGTGACTCTTTTGTTTAATACGAGTATATACATAAACAAACTCACTCAATTCCTAATTCAATCTCACTGATTTCGTTTTCCCCCAAATCTCAACCCTGAATGTTGTGTTTATTTCTCCCTCTTCCCGCTGTTCTTCGAATTATGTCGACTTTCAGCTCAGATCAGGGTAAATACCATTAAAATACTCCTTTAATTATCAATTCAATTAATTGATTTGTATTAATGTTTAAGATGCCTCTGATAATCTCGACAGGCTCAGTTTTGAGATTGTCGTGTCTTCATTTCCCTTCCTCCTCTGCCTCTGGTCGTCGGTTCCAACTCCTCTCGCATCGATGATCGATTTAAAGAGTAAGTATAACTCACCCTCAATCTATTTACAATTAAATAAAAATCGATACTTGAACTTTTCCCTTTGTTTTGATTTTGGGATACTTGTGTTTGGCGTAGCTCTACTTTGGGCTTGTCAATGTTGCGCCTTAATGGATCAATGTTGACATCAGCTATGTTTTCGAGTCTGTTTTGACCTAGGTTGGAACGGTCTGTTCAGTCTTAGCTCTTAGGTGCGAGTAGAGATTTCGTTGTTATTAGTGTTAAGCCAGAATACTTTCATCTCATTATTGACAGGCATGTGGTGGAGCCATAGATCAGTTTGTGTGGGTGAAATTGAGTCAGGTCTAAGTATGGTTAGTGGTGATTGTCGAGATAAGATCAGACCCAATGACCCTGACCCTGGTGCGAGTTTAAGTCTGGTTATGAGTATTGTTGTCAGTAGTTTGTTTACGCTGCCTCCTTGTGGTTGTCGAGATTAAAAGCTAGGCTAAATAGTAACATGCTGGGTAAAGGTGATCTCAAATAAGGAAAAAAAAAAAAGGGTTGGTATAAATAGATGATAGAGTTGGTTGTGAGCTGGATTGTCCATATTTTTATTAAAAGCTTTGGGATGGTAATCAAAGGTGATTGTCATTTTTGGTATTAAAGGTTTAATTGTGTATTGTTTAAGGGAAATGGACTGATTTGTGTATGGTACTAGTAGGTCGTAAGTTGTGAGTTTTATTTCAACACGAGTAAATGAATAGCAATCAAGACGATCAAGACTATTATGAGTGGTTATGTTGGCCCTATATTATTACTATTGTTGTTTTTCCGTTGCTCTTTTGGGAATAGTACATGGGTGATTATACTGAATGTCAGTGTAAGGATGGTCCCAGGCTGTTTTTTTTAGGGTAAGTTGGTTGTTGAATATCAGAATATTATTAGGTCAATGTTTGTATGAACATTGTGTGTGATTGGGAATCAAATGGGAGGTAGACGTGACCGATTGTGGAACTGTGTAAGTGGACTGAATTTGGGGTATAATGAGACAGTAACATAGTGAAATTTGGTTAAGCTTGGAATGTGTGATAATTGTTAAGGATAAAGGGATTCGGTTAAGCTTACTTTTAATCGTGTTGCTTGAGTCCTCATAAATAGCCGTATTATAAATTATAACTGAGGAATTAAAAGTAACTAGTTGGATTAGTGAGGTAATAAACAAGTGTATAAGAAAATTTAAAGTATACGTATATAAGGTAACTTATAAGCCAAGTATTAATGTTATGTCAATAATACAACTAACCTGAGCTGGATAGGGGAGTTAGTAACCCTAGCCAGTTTGGTTTGAACTGATTTGAACACTTAAAGTTTTAAATGGTCTAATAAATCGAACTAAAACTGAAAACTGAAATGGGAAGTGAATAAACTACGTTTCTAAGAATGAATAACTAATTAGATAATATTCTTTGTAGCGGCCAGTTGGAAACCAGGGATAGCGTCATATGGGAGGTATGTTTCAGAGCGGGTTTTGGGAAGCGAAAGGAACCAGGTAACCGGTTTGACTCTTCTTTTCTGGTTTTAAATTGTGTAAATGTTTTCTTAAGCTGTTTTGGTCCGCCCTCGGACCTGTAAATGAAATGCGTGGACATTATGGTTTTGTGTTTTCAGTCCACATTTGTAAACTGACTGGGATAGGATAGAAAGGTGGATTATATTTGAGTTCATTATGGTGTTTTCTATTCATTTGGACAATATTATTAAATTGTGATATTTAAATAAAAAGGGTTTAAATTATGTTTTGATTTGAAAACAAAAATGGGTTAAGAAAGTTATTTAAAACGATTTAACTTACTTTAAGGCCAGCTGATTTCAGTCCACCTTGGACGAGAAAGCATTTTCTACTTTATATACTTTCAATTTAATTTGTAAAAGATTGATAACTATGTTTGAGATTTAGATAAGAGCTTGAAAGTGTTATTTTTATATTTCAAACTTAATATGTTCTAAACGAATATTGATTTAAATAAAGTTTGGTTTCGAAAGAATAATTACTTTGAAACTGGCCTTATGTTTCGGAGTTATTATGAATTGGTTTAAGATTTGAGATTGTATCTTTAACTTATCGACCTTCCTAGCCCTACTCCCAGTCACGATGGTTTTCTGTGTTGGTATTGGCTTATTTTGTATGTTGATGATGATTGAGCATTTGTACATCTTTGATTTTTATTTGTGGTGGCTTACCTTCCTGGAGAGGGATGGACTCGAAGGGTCCTATTCAGAGGGGTTACTCTGGATAGGGTAGCACGGGGGTTACCGGCTTGAGGTAGTCACCAGGCTCACCGATCCTACATCAGGGGGTTACCTGGTGTGGGTGATCTGATCAGATTAGGGGTGCGATAGGCCTTATTTGTACTCACATTCAGGGGGTTACCTGGTGTGAGTGATTTTCGTTGATGTCTTATGCTCAGTTTGATTTGGCACTGTCGTGTATGATTTCAATATAAAAGTGGTATGATTTGATTGTGTTCGATATCTCGGTTTATATTGTTGAAAAGTATATTTGCCTTGAAAATGTAAATGCTTTATTAGAACTGAACAGTGGGAGTTTATTGCGATATCTTGGTTTGTATTAGCCCACTGGTTGATCTCGATTTGATTATCTTTTCTGGTCGTATTTTTAATATTTAAAAGCTTTTGAATGTTTTATTGATGAATTGAATTATTATCGTTTTCTTAATTATTTACACAAGCTTAAATAAGAGCAGCCGGTTACTCCCCACTGATTGTGGTATATTTTCAGGTATCACTATACAGGTATCAGTGGGACGGGATGCGCTGCGTGAGGCTGTGTTACTAACTTATACGAGACGGTTTTCAAAGCTTTGGAAATTTGTATTTGAGCTTGTATATAACTACTTTGTAATCATTTTGTATTAGTGTTAAGAAGTTTTAAAATGTAGCCCCAGTTTGGGCAATGTCGTCATTGGGAATTTGATAAATGCAGGTTTTGGTTGTTCAATTTACAGTGACACCCTGGCGAAATTTTTCCAGCCTTGACTTAACGATTATTTTAGCCAGCTCTGATCTGCCATGTTTTTGGCTGGAGTTATGTTAATTTTGAGTGTTAAAAGCCGGGGTGTTACAATAATATTATTTTTAAAAAAATTGTGGCTTATCACCATAAAAAAAAGGGACGATAGCCATTTTAGGAGAAATTTTATTTTTAGTTTAGAGAGAGATGGGGGCTAGGGTAATTTTTTCGGATAGATTTAAACTTAAATGATAAAAATCATTCTTTTCTTTTGTATTTCTCTATTTAATTTCTCTCTCCCCACGTACATTTTGTACACGGTTTTAGGATTATTAGTAAAGAAATGAAAAAATAAGGGATAAGTAGGGTTAGTTGATAAAAGAAATAGTAAATACTCCCTCCATTTCTTTATTTTCTCTCATTTGACTTTTGACACTATTAACGAGCTTATGAAATCTTTGATATTCCCGTCAATATCTAAAAGAAATTATAATCATAATGTATTTTTTTAGATTCATCTTTACAGTACAACATTAATATCAATTTGTTAGTATAATTTATTTTTACATGAAACAAAAGATATTAGTGTTACAAAAACGTCACGGCAAGTATGAAAGTCAAAATGAGAAGAACAAAATGAAATGGAAGGAGTAATAATATAAGGGTATGTTCTCTTGGACTTAATTTCAGTTCAGTTCAGCTCCGAACGTTGAACCTTATTAAACTATCTTATACACGTTTAATAAACCAAAAAACGATTATTCCTTATCATTTAAAGCTTAGGTCTATCCAAAATAAGTCTTAATTTACACTCAAACACGTGTATAATACATAAATAAAGGCCAAACTTTTTTCAATTCAGTTCAGTTCAGCTCAGATCAGTTCAGTTCAGTTTTGTTCTGTTCAGTTTAGTCCAAGAGAACAGACCCTAAGTGGGGTAAGTTAGTGAGAAAAATAATAAATAATAATATAAGTGGAGTAGGTGGTGGATGAAAAGGGAAAAGAATGAAATGAGGGGAAATAAGATAAAAAAATAAAATGAGAGAAAGAAGATAAATGGATGCAGTATTAGACGGGTTCTTATATTATGGACATATGTCCATGCACCTATGCTGAGTTTTAAGGCCTTTAATATGAATATTATGATCATTAAAATGAATATATATCTTATAAAAACATAATACAATTATAATAACACAATGTTCATATTCATCATAAACACCTTCATATTTATGTCAGGGATATTCATATTCATGTCAAAGAATTTGTCACATTTACGTAGTCACTAAGAAGCCATAAATATGATGTATTAAAATGAATATGATGGACATTAAGATGAATATGATGGACATAAGTGCATGCACATATATCCATCTAATAATTTTCCATAGTGCTAGGATGATTCCTTCACCCCCATTGTAAAAAAAATAGTTAAATAAAATTTATATTTTAATACTGAATTGAAATAAAATAAAAATAACTTGAGGAGAATAGGACCTTCATTAAAAATTGAATCAAACAAAAATAAAACGAGTTTTAGCCTCCTTTACAAATCACGAGCTCATTTAGACCATGCTCATCCAAGATGGGACTAACTAGGTCAATTTCTCATTATTTATTTAATCCTTCTATCCACCTCCTAATCCACCTTAGATGGATAAACTAGATGGACAAGGGGGTCAATTTGACAAAAGAAGGGCACTTATCCACCTTCTTTTGTCAATTGACCCATTATTCATCTAGTTTATCCAGTCAAGGTAAATTGGGAGGTGCATAAGGGCATGTTCTCTTGGACTGAGCTGAACTGAAACGACCTGAACTGAACTGAACTGAAACGACCCGAACTGAGCTGAACTGAAATTAAGTCTAGGAAAACTGGCCCTAGAAGAATTAGAGAAAATAATGAGAAATTGACCTAGTTAGTCCATCTTGGATGGGCATGCTCTTGACAAATATCATCCATTTTTTGGCATTGAAGTTTTATAACTTATCTTCCTTTTTGTTGATCAAAAACTCATTAAAATATTTAATTTCATTTAATATAATTTTTCTACATTTTTTTTTAAATTTTGAACTCATTAAATTATTTACTTCAATTAAATCCTTTCTACATTTTTGAATTTGGGCATGTTCTCTTATACTTTTATTTAAGTATTTATTGAGTGTAATTTTTAACTCATTTTGACCTAATCTTAAATTATAAGAATCAATTACTTTTTTAAGTGTATTACTTAAATGATAAGAGTTAATCGTTTTTTAGTGTATTAAACGTGTTTCAATAGTTAAATAAGGCTCAACTTTCAGAGCAAAGCTAAGCTAAAATTAAAGCTATCTTTATCGAGCTCTCAAAAAAAGGCTGTCTTTATCCGAAGTCCGAGTCCGAGTCTGAAGGAAGTATTTCAGGGACAGACTCCCAATAATGTACGTGAGTATGAATAAAGTGTGGAGAGGAGTTGTAAAATCTGAGACTCAACTTTATACTCAACTATGGATGAAAATGGGAAAACTTTTGAGTCTAAATTAAGTAGTGGAATGCTGAGGTGTAAAAATCTGAAATAAGTTTTGGGATAAAGTGTATATTTTTAGTGAGTCTGAAATTATTTAGTGAAAAGCTGAGATGACCGAGCCTGAAATCTAAAGATGAGTCTGAAATCTGAAGATGAGTATGTTGTTAAAGTTAGCCAAAGTACAAGAAAACATAAACTTTGTCATTTAATACCTTCTTTCCGTATCAACCTATAAAATCAAAGGACGTTCTTTGTATAATTCTACTGGTATGAATGTATGATACAATTTGTGATCTCTTAGCTTATTCAAGTGGTTGCAAAACAAAGCTTCTTCCAATATATAGGTAAATCCGGAAGATAACATAACTTGGTTGTGATCTCTTAGTTTATTTTTAAAGTGACTACACCTTTAACGAGGCAAAAGTAACAAAACTGACTGTTTGATAGGTTCTGTATGGCAACAAATCCAGTATTTGGAGGACCATAAAACATTGCAAAGCAGTGCATATGTTCAGGAGTGTATTTGAGCATATGGAGGCGCGAGTTGGAATCCTCAATTGCATACACAGGGAGGATCTGGAAACGCCTCCACCCCACGGAGACAATAATTGGGACCCTAATCTTCAGAACTTTTCTATGCCATCTATGACGATTTATCCAGGCCTACAAGAGACAATCCAGAAAAACAAGTTTTAAATTATTATCCACCATTCATTAGCAAAAGAAAAAATTGTTAGAAGGGGACTTATATGTATTTTTGGTTGTGACGGGGGGCCCAAAAAAAAAATAAATGGTGAGAAGGGGACTTTTATGAATTTTTCTTTGCGAGAAGGGAGCTTTTCCGTCAACTCCGTTAACCTCGTTAGATTAGTGCCCTAAATTACTTGATTAAACTTCTAATCCTAATCTTAATGACATTTACCCACTAATATGTCCTAAAACTAATTCTACACTTAATAAGTACACAACTCAACTCTCCCTTCATCATCCATCAACTCAAACAAATAATCTCTTTCAGTGTCGGGGTCTTGAAATGGCAATAATGGTCGGAAGAAATTAGCTTGAGGCTCGAACCGACACTGATAGATGGGTCTCTTGACGTAGATTATATCAGGTCTCATCCAAGCAGCACACTTGGTGATCAGTTCCCTAACCTACCCATCAAATTCCACTTATCCAACTTTTTATTCCCAGCTTCAAGCACCAATTCACTGACCAAAGTCCACTGCTCCCATGGCGCTTCACTAAGCCTCCATTTCGGGTGTCGAACAAATACCCAGAAATTTTGCAGCCCAATATCCTTACTCATTGACCTCAACCTGTTTCCAAAATCCATAGACATATCATATGGGCACATTCGTCTGACATCCTACCACGAATTGGATCCCCCAAGACAATACCACGCCAAGAATACGGTCCAAATTCTCCATACTTGTACCAATCGTACGGGTGTTTAAGATTTGGGTCATCTTTGGCCATAAACCTAACCATTCTATCATACCCTAAACCAATCGCTTGAAGCTCATCTTCTCAGAAATTATCGGAATGGTTTTTATGTGGATTTTTTAGCCTGTAAAAGAAACTTTCAGCCATCTTCCGAGCTTTTTGTGTAGCATTGCGCTTTGCTCGGCGTCGAACCTCCTTTACGCTGGAAATCTAGCCAGTTGGGGTTTTCTTACTTCGGCCAGCGGCAGGAGGGGGGAGAAGAGGACGACGGGAGTTGGATTTTTGGCAAGGAAATGGATGACTGTTGTTTTGAATAGACATGGATTTAAGGGGTTTGTGGAAATTAATTGTTAATTAAGTATAAGATTAGATTTAGGATGTATTAGAGAATAAATGTCCTTAAGATTAGGATTAGAAGTTTAATCAAGTAATTTAGGGCACTAATCTAACGGAGTTAACGGAGTTGACGGAAAAGGTCCCTTCTCGCAAAGAAAAATTTATAAAAGTCCCCTTCTCACCATTTTTTTTTTTTGGGCCCCCCGTCACAACCAAAAATACATATAAGTCCCCTTCTAACAATTTTTTCTTAGCAAAAAAATGCAGAATGACATTTTTACCATAAAGCAAAACGGCTAACTCAACCGATTGCACTTTGTTTTATTGGGAAGTACTCCTGCCATCTCAATTGTAATGTATCCATTTTCTTTTTCGTGTTACTTGAATGGTTATCCTTCCTAAATCTAGAAAAACAAACAGTGAATATCCCATTTTGCCCTAAATAAGCAAGTATTGATATAATATCTCAATTATTTTGTCCCCATTTGCTATGTAATGACCTTTAGTCACGGGTTGGGTCAATATAAATGTGATGGAAGGAGTATAATCATCTGAATCACAATGCAATTTTCATCACAGGCCACCCAGAAATGGTGAGGCAGCTACCTTCCATCTCACATTGCTACTATTGAAACCTTCGAAGGCAATGGGTTAATGTTGTCCGGATTCTTTATCAAACACAAGAAAAAATAGATATAACCGCAGTCCACTTACTACATTAATGGCAGAGAAAGGGAATAATGCATCTTCAGCGCAACAAATTAAATATGTTCTGCGATTAACATGGGGAAGGGGCGACAATCTTCTCTGCGAGACTTATTCCTCCTACTAGAATAGGGTAGTGTGGATCAAAGTATTCAACGTGTAATGATCCGGTAGAGTTTTTTTTAAACTCCACCGAGTAGAGTTTAAAGGGGTGTGAAACAAAAAAATAAAATATTATTATTTGAGGTGGGGTGGGGTAGAGTTGGGTGGGTTTGGTTGTGAAAGAAAAATCCAACTCTACTCGGTGGAGTTTAAAAAAAACTCTACCGGATCATTACCCGTATTCAACCATCTCAAATGGGACAACATGAATTTCCAATCTGACATATGTCCCAGTCCTAAAACCCTCTATTTCTATTCGCCTGTCTTCATCTAGATCATTCAGCTCAATTAAATTCAGGCAGAGGGCATCATGATAATTTCTTCTACCAATCTACCCCACTTACCTTATTGATGTGTAATTTTGTTCAGGGTTTTTGGTTTCAGATCAGTTCAGTTCAGTTCAGCTCTGAAAGTTAAGCCTTATTTAACTATCTAACACATGTTTAATACACCAAAAAAACGATTGATTCTTATCATTTAAGCTTAGGTCTATCCAAAACAAGTCTTAAATTACACTCAATCACACGTATAATACATAAACAAATGCCAAACTTTTTTCAATTCAGTTCAGATCAGTTCAGTCCAAGAGAACAGGCCCTAAGTCAAGGTCGTCATATGTATCGTGATTTAAGATTATGTTAACATTATAAATAAAAATAATCATTATTATAACTTGTGGAATGTACATGCATGCAGCTATAATATAACATTAGGTTTGTAAATATAAAAGAACATTGAGTTTAACACCAAGTAAGCAAATTTTTAGTTAATTGAATAAAACGGTGAAAATGAAAATGACTAACCAACCATAGTACGAAATTAAATAAATTATTTTTAAAGATATTTACTCTATTATTTTATATTTAATTTAAACTTTACATGCACTTTTTAACCTGAATATAAACTTGTAAATTACATGGGTGTGGGTCACATCCGTCACGAGAGAAATAATTAATTCACAAGGTCTTAGAAGGTTTTACTCTAAAACCAAATTTTTTTTTTTGAACATGGGAGGGGGGATTCGAACCTGAGACCTATGGTCTAGGGTGCCTTTAGTCCATTAGTCTTACCAACTTAGCCGGGACCTCTTTGGCTTACTCTAAAACCAATTAATTAACCACCAAACTTCATAACATTAAATATTTCTCTCCGAATTAGTATATGGTTACAAATCTCATCAAACATAAACTTCCTAGACTTCTAAACTACGTTGTATTTCCTACTTCTTTTCCAAGTAAATACTCCGTATATTGCATACTTCTTTTCCAAGTAGATAGATTTCCTCTTAGACGTCTTAGTATTTGGTATGGAATGCAAATAGTATGCAATACCTCCATGTTCGTTATAAAACTCTTTAATTTAAAATCAGTATTTAACTTTCTGTGTAAAGTAAATTTCTTTTTTTTTTTTAATTAATCTTTTACATGTATCGAATACAGTCATTCAGAAATAGTAGACTCTCACCATATCGCTCCATAAAAAAAACTCTGCTTTATATATATAATACTAGTTGCATTCCCGTGCGATGCACGGAAGAGATTCAAATTTTTTTATATTTACAAAATTTAACATTTCTATGTATTAATTGTTCTTTCTCAAAAATATATTGAATAAGTTTAAGAATAGATGTATTATCATTGTGTTATGTTTGAAATGATTTAGGGCATGTTCTTTTAGACTTATTTTTAGTCCAGTCTAGTCCAGTCTAATTCATATCAGTCTAGTCCAGTCAATATTAGTTCAGTTAAGTCCAGTCCGGTCCAGCTCAACTTAAATAATAAATAAATAATAAACATCAGTTTTAAATATTAATCATTAAATATTAAAAATACGGAGTAATAAATCAATATAAACAATAATTAATAAATAAGACCGTGCTTGACCAAGAATATTGTAAATTATCATTGCTGCCACAATCAAAACCATGTTTAATATTGTTTCAACATGCATATTATATATATATATATTTTTTTTTTCATTTTCATTCCATTAGATTAATTAGTAGATCAGTTAGTTGTTTGAGCTGAATTGAAAAATATTGAAAATAAATTGAAAAAAATAGGGCCTTACATATACATTACTTCCTCCATTTTATTCAATAGTAGTATAAATTTTGATTTTTCACATATACCATAACCTTTCAAAAACATATTAATTAATATAGAGAATTAAAATGTGAAAAAAAAGTGAAGGGTATAATGGTCCATTGATAACATTTAATAGTGTTGGAAATACAAATGTATACAATTGATTAAAATTTCCTAAAGTAGAATATGTATACTATTGAATAAAATGGAGAAAGTATAATATTAAGACTTGTTATTCTTTGATGTTTTAATAAGAATAAGTTCTAATATTATTTGTCTAATTACTACATATGTAATATTAGTTGTTTAAAGACTTACTCCGTATCATGTACTGTACTATGCTGTTAAGCTCGTACTAATTGTATAAATGGTTTAGTTATTCGGCTTGCTAATATAATTGCTACTTCTATACACTTTGTTGTGTAACAAAACAATATAATAGCATTTCTTCACGCTCTCTTTGTGTCAAAAACAAAAGTGAACAAATCAGCCTCTAATCTAGGCATGACTGAATTGCCAAATAAACTAAAGTACAATATTAACAGTATCTCGTATCGTATTTGGCGTAGACTAAGATACCCCGAGTTCTATATGATACCAAGCTCTAATAATAAACTTTTAATTTTTACTAAAACTCTTATACGGAGTACTTAATACTCTCTAGCTAAACTCTTAGATTTAATTTGTTTTTTAAATATATAATAATAGAATCCTACAACTAATTAATCTCAACCTCGAACCTGCACTGCCTTCTTATTTATTTTCACCACCATTATTATCATTTTCTCCCATTCATATTTCATACATTTGGTAATTTATACTTAAATCAACCTCGAACCTGCACCGCCTTCTTCCAATAGTTACATCCGAACCATTACATTATTTCATTCGGATTGCCACACTATTTCATACACTTATACTTGCTCGAATGAGGATATATATTACTACTTGCATTTGTGTGTGGTATTGTGTGTTTAACTTTAAATTTAATTGAACATATTTAAGGATATATAAAATTAAGTCATGTAGGAAACAAATTTTACAGATTTTAGGATTCCCATCTCATATGAATATGTAAAATAACTAACATTAATACGAAGTAATGTAGCTCTTGTATAATAAACTTCTTTATTACGGAGTAGTTTTTAACATGGAGTTAAACTCCTTTCTCCTTTTTTTAATAGCTTTCTAATTTTTGCATGAGATTACACGTCTACATCATTAGTATTTGTAAACTTTATTTAAAAAAAAGACTCTTAATTATAGTAGGCTCTCACCACGTCGCTCCTAGAAAAAAAACTCTGCTTTATATATATATGTTCCGGGTGTAATTCGGAGCTAGGTTGGTCCACTTATGATCCTTGAAAGATGCCTTGAGTTGTTTCTCTGTTTCTCTCTGTCGGCCTGCAAAGACTGAACAAACTGAGGGCTCGGCGTGGGTGGCCGATGCGCTCACTGTTGGGGTAACAGGCCTAAATAGAGTTTAGCGGAAGCGTAAACCTGTTACCGTTTTATGTGTAATTAAAATGGGCTAGACGAAACAAAATAAATACGTCAAGAAAATAAGAGAATAACGACACACCGAATTTTTACGTGGAAACCCCTCAAA
>JAUEKU010212847.1:0-16501 GCA_032274805.1 Gypsophila paniculata | reverse complement strand
CATTAGTTCGAAAAACCCACCACAAACACCAGTTCGTTCGAATTTCGCCCACCCCCAAACACCATCGTTCAACCCTAATTCCGCCCACCACCGTTCAAATTTCGTCCACCCCAAACACCACCGTTCAACCCTAATTCCGCCCACCATCGTGCACCACCCATTTGTCACTCACCCAATTGTGCACCACCACCACCACCACGCACCGCCATCGTGCTTCTTCTTCTCCGACTTGTGCATTTGACGACACCAATTCGATCTTCTTATCACTGGTATTTTTCCCGTCATTTGTTTTGCTTTTTAGTTTAGTTTCATCTTTAAATTTTGAGTTTAAATATCGTGTATGAACTTTGCACAATGGTGTTTGTATGAACATTGCTGTGTATACAGATTATTGTGTCTGTTTTAGTGCCTTTGACATTCGGTAACTATGTTACGCAAATTATGTGGTATACGTGTTGATTTTAAGATGGCTGTGTATTTGCATGATACATACTATGTACGTTTTGAATAAAAAAGGGAAGAAAGTGAAAGTCTAAACTTATGCATTTGAGGGTGTGATTTCATTTTCTAGGGTTCGTTTGCTCTTTTAAGGACGATTATTAACCGTTTTTATAAAGGAATTATGTACTAGTGATCATATAATAGAAATTCGGCTCGCTTGTGCTTAATACGTCATATTTATTGCTTTCTCTCAAATAAGTCCTATCATCGAATGAAATCTAGAAGCTTGGCTTTAATAATTACGGTCAATTAAGTTTTCCAATTTGTGTTATTTATATTATATTTAAAAAGGGAGAAAAAATACGATATTCACATTAAAGTACTCATTGGTTGTTCACAATTTGACATAAATATGATCGTATAAAAATATAACTTTACTTCCGACATCCAACCAAACCTGTATAAATTTTGAAAATATATAATTCATAAGTAATAGAAATTCTTGTGGTAAACCAACCAAACTTAGTTATTCAAGTGCTCGAATAAATTTAAAATTAAAGTACACAGATGGTAAACATAATTTTGAAAAATGATTAAGAGAAAAATACATATTATCGTAAACTACCTTTCTACAATGAAATATTAATTTTAATTTTACATAATATTAACTAGTAAAAATGACTACTTTAGTTGGTGAGTCTACATGTAGAGAAGGCCTACAAATAGAGGCCAAGTATTACATACCCGACGCTAATTTTAATTTTACATAATATCTCTCTTAATTTTTTTTTCTAATTAAATCTTGAAAACTATCAAAAAAATTTCAAAAAATTTGAAACTTATTATTATTTTCATACGATTAATAGACAAATATTCCATATTTTTTTTCATTTTACATGGTATATTTTAATTTGGTGGAACATAAATAAAATGTATGAGAGATGATAGATAATGGTATGTTACGTTGAAAAAATTTGGTAGAGGTTAACAAAGTGAGTTAACAGTTTGAAAAAAATTGTATTGCTTAACCAACTCTAAAGTAATTTATGTTATCAACGAATAAAGACAAAAGATCGCCTAAGAAAAAAATCTAGACTATTAAAAAAAAAAAGTGTTTATTTAATACTTTCATCCACCATTTATTTGTAGAGAGTACTAAATTTAAACATATCTCCTCTGTCTTCCCGCCTTTCCTGTCAATCGTTGAACTTCCTACCTACCTTCTCTGCCTCTCAATCATCTCTTTTTCCACCTTTCTCTTCTCCTCCTTTCATTTCTATTCTCATCAAAATAGCAAACTCTCCAATACAACTCATTTTACAAGTCTTAAATTTTAATGAGCAGACAAGGATTATATAAAAATATAATAAAAATATAATAAGAGAAAAAGTAAATTTCATTTTCTTTAAACAAGGTGGGAAAATGGTTGATTCAAACAATCGATCGCAATATGCAAAGACAACACATTCAGACTCTGAACTTCCATCACCGATCCAAGACGATTCTGATTATTCGGGCCGAGAGAGTAGCTTTTCTGCTATGGGAAACTCATTCATCGATGATCAACCAAGAATGAGCACTGAAATGTCTCCAATGATGATGTCACCATGGAACCAAGTCACTCCCTTCACCAAAACTCAATGGTCTCAGCAATCCGAGAACGCAGACGAGGATTCGTCCCAAAAGAGCCCGTTAATCGGCTCACTCGTTCGAGAGGAAGGCCACATATACTCACTCGCAACCAGGGGCGACCTCTTATACACAGGATCTGACAGCAAAAACATCAGAGTCTGGAAAAATTTGAAAGAATTTTCTGGATTCAAATCCGCCTCTGGATTGGTTAAGGCCATTGTTATAGCTGGAGGGAAGATATTCACTGGACATCAAGACGGAAAGATTAGAGTTTGGAAGGTGTCCCCTAAGAACCCGAGTATTCATAAAAGATCCGGGTCATTGCCCACTTTGAAAGACATTTTTAAGGCCTCTATGAAACCAAGCAATTATGTAGAGGTAAAAAAGCATAAGAGTTCGTTATGGATTAAGCATTCCGATGCTATCTCATGCCTTAGCTTGAACGATGAGCACGGGATATTGTACTCAGCGTCTTGGGATAGGACTTTCAAAGTGTGGAGGATCTCCGACTCCAAGTGTCTCGAGTCTGTCGCAGCTCATGACGATGCGGTGAACTCTGTTGTTGCTAGTTCTGACGGCCTTATATTCACAGGTATGAATCCTCATCTACATTTCATTGAACAGGGAATTAAATCACCTAAAAATAAGTGTATGATTTTAGTTATCAATCACTATATTTAGCCTACGCTACATAAGGAAATGAAAGGATGCACTTTCCTATAACGATGCAATTAAATTCTTCCAAAATGTATAATAAATAACACGATTTGAAAGGAGAACATCATGCGCCATTCAAACTTCCCTCAACCCCTTGCTCATTTTTCCATCTTACCATTGCATGTTTACAAACCCTGAAATTTGAGATCGCTATTGTCCAGGTTCAGCGGATGGTACCGTGAAGGTGTGGCGGAGGGAGATGCAGGGAAAAGGGACCAAGCATTTCCTCATGCAGACCTTGCTCAAACAAGAATGTGCTGTGACAGCATTGGCTGTGGACCCCACAGGTGCAATTGTGTATTGTGGTTCGAGCGATGGGTTAGTCAACTTTTGGGAGAGGGACAAGAACATAGCTCATGGAGGAGTTCTAAGGGGTCACAAGCTAGCTGTCCTTTGTCTAGAGGCCAAGGCTAGGCTCGTTTTCAGTGGGTCTGCTGATAAGACCATCTGCGTGTGGCGCAGGGTGGGGACAACACACACCTGCCTATCCATATTAACAGGACACAGTGGGCCAGTTAAGTGCTTGGCTGTTGAAGATGACAAGGAGGCTAACGGTCAGAAGTTTGTGGTTTATAGTGGTAGTCTCGATAAGTCTGTTAAGGTGTGGAGCATTTCGGATCAGGAAATGATGAGTCCATTCGGTATGAATATGATGCAACAACAACATGTAATGGAGATGGAGAACGTACCTGAATCTTTGCGATCCGATAGTAGCAGTTAGAAATCGTAACCATTTGGGCAAAGGTAAACAAACACAAATAGGAAAACGAATCAACTAGTTGCCATAAATATAATTTTAATCAAAGTTCGACTAAACATCCAAATGTGATTAAGAATAATTTTTCATTTCATTGAAGCTAGAGAGAATGGCTTTCATCTTTCAGATTGTAATTAACATTATTTTTACTTTTTATTCTTAGTTACGGGAAACAGTTTTTTTACAGCATATTACATCAAGCTAGTGTTTATGACAATTGACCTTGCTAATTTCCTTATTAAACCATGTTCTAGATCGATTGATCGAACTACATTTAAGTTCAGCCCGCAAATGATTTACGATATGGGATATGGCAAACCAAAACCACAATATGATCAATCAATTTAAGGAATGATAGTTTATTGTATTGCCTTATTAGTTACAAACTTACAATCAACACAATCTATATGCATACAAGTGAAAGCGACCAAGTTTCTATGATTAGTCTAGGTACGTTGATACATAAAATTGCTACATTCGACAAATACACAATTTATATTTTCACAAATTATGAAGGAATATGCTATGGATATGATTTGGCACATAATCATTCAAGGATTATGTCCCATATTCTTTACATGCTCCTTTTCAATAAGATCTAACAAAACAAATTGGTTCAGTTGACGATCAGATAATCAAACTAAGTTCGATAAAACTTCTGAGTAATTCCGAAAAGGTGCAATGAGATCAGCTATTGGTTTTCACATAATGGAGGAAAGCGAGCTTACATAGAGAACATCACACGGTAGACCACCAAATACAATTGTAAATTGATCAATCCATAAATTCCTTCTAAATGACAGATCTTATAGAAGTTTAAAAGAATACACAGACACGCGCACACAAAAAAAAGGGCACTCAAATAACTAAAACAAGAACAAAAGAAAAAGATGATTAGAAAAACCTGTGGTTCATTTGACACAAAGATTAACAAGGCTATATGGAAGTACCAGTTCTAGTGCCGTCTGAAGTAGGCAAATAATAGGTATACTATTCAGCAGAATTATATCTACAAGAAACCAGAGATCACTTGAGCATCGTCATTGTGAAAGCTTGCGAGAATGGCACTTCTTCATTTCTGATTGTCTACGTGGGCGTAATCCTTGCAGATGTCCACTTTGGCTACCAACCGAATTCAGGTCCAATGCGAGTGGCATTGCAGTATTGCCGCCTTCCAATATTCTTAGCACCTATAGGAAATCAAAACACACTCATATAAGTCCGACGTCCAAGAAAAAATATTTTAACCAATAGAGACACCTTATAGTGTAGCCGCAAGTGTGTATAAGAGTGTCAGAAACAATTGTTTTGTATATGCACCAAAATTAAGTATCTTATTGTGTCAGAATGTTGGACTGTCACACATAGGAAAAGCAGGTGAAATGAGGTATCGGAATAACTACGTTGAAGCTATTATGGTCAGCACCAAAATCACTTGTATATCCTTGTGTATATGTACATGATCTAGTACATTCTAGTCATCTATTTACGTTTTCCTCAGCAAAAGCCACTTTTATACGACATTAGAAATGATGCTATGTATCTCCAGACCCAGGTTCTTTGTAGGCGCTTGATTAATAATAATGATGGATGACACATTCAAATGGAAAAGAAGAAATATAGTGGTCTGACACAAATAAGAGCAAGATAAACAAGAACTGAGAATGACCTTTGACATGGAGGGTCTAGATTCAGGATCTCTGCGAAGACACAAGCAGGCAGCATGACCCATGGTCTCTATTTCATAGGGCATACCGTCAGCTTCCCTAGAGGAGTACCCTTGTTTCAGATGCAGATTACCTCGTAATGACGCCAAGGGGTCAAAAATCTGTGTCAAAGACGATAACCCCTTGTCCTGTTGCAGTTCCTTGATCCTCTTTCCTGTAATCAACTCCATCAATACTACACCGAAAGCATATACATCAAGTTTTTCAGTGATATTTCCTCCATCGAAGTATTCTGGGGCTAAGTACCTGAGTATGTTGAAGCAAAAAGATGTTTATTCTTACACTGATGTTGACAAAAAAACAAAACAAAACAAAACAAGGAGAGAAAGGAAGAAGAAAAGAATGCATAAGTACCCTGAAGCACCAACAACTTGCTGCTCGATGCCAATGTTCCACTCAGAGTGCAACCTGGCCAGCCCGAAATCACCAACCTAAATTGAAAACAAACTTGGTTTACGTTCAGAAATAAATTTAAAACCCTAGTGACTCTACATAGATAATGTGAACGTGTTTTTGTTGCTTATCAATTACCATAGGTTCAAAATCATGGGTTAAGAGAATGTTGCTTGGCCGCAAATCTCTGTGGATAATGCACCCTACTCTGCAATCTTCGTGGAGATATCTTAACCCTCTTGCAGCCCCGAGGGCTATCTTCAGGCGGGATTGGGGATCTAAAGGAGCATAATTCTTCGCTGTCAATTGAATCAAATACACGGTTAAGAAACTTTGTTTTATCCTTAAACTGATGCATTAAATGGGCCGATATGAACGGAAAACAGATGGAAGATAAAGGAGATGGCATTATTGGCGCGTAAGAAAGAGAATTCTTACAATGTAAATGAAAGTCCAGAGAGCGATTGCAGATGTACTCGTAAACCAAAACTCTGTTTTGGCCTTCAAGACAAAAGCCAATCAGCAAGACAACATTCCTATGTTGTGCACAGCTCAAGACCCGAACTTCCCTGCAAAAATCTATATCTCCTTCTGAATCTGCGAACTTTAATTGTTTCACTGCGACAACCTGACCATCTGTTAGGACCCCCCTGTGCACAATCCCAAATCCACCTTCCGCCAGGAAATTAGCCTCTGAAAATCCATTTGTCGCTGCCTCCAACTCCTCATAACTAAAACGTCTTGGAGGCTTTCCAAAGACTGGTGTTTTGTGCTGGCATATTGAACATAGCGGAGGAGGTGCAGATGATGTTCGTGCAAGTGAGACAGAATCTCTAACACTTGTCTTTTGGTTAAACTTATGTCCTTCATGATATTTGTCGGTCTTTAGCATACCATTTCTTGCATCACACTCTTGTTTGAAAAGATTATCAACTACGAGCTTCGAAGCTGGAGATCTGGATTCATGGGAGTATCGATAATTTGCTGGTAATGGAGGTCTTTTATTATGATTTTGGGCCTCAGGGTGCCAGAATGCATCATATCTGTTGCTCGTTAAAAGCCTTTCCCTGTCAGATTCAAGTGTGTTAAGAGGAGAGCTAGTAGGAGTATCCTTTCCTTTGTTTGGGCCCTCAAACAGAGGATTTTGCTCATAGACAAGGAAAGGAGAAGGCGGCATATCAATGGTTGACAATGATGTATCCGCTGTTGTTCTCGAGAAAGAACTGCTAGCGTATTCAGGGCTGCTTATAGGAGTAGAATGCTTCATTCGAAAGCTTTGTAGTCTTCCACTATCTAAAGCAGGAGATGAGGTCGCAGAATAGAATGGAGTCTGAGGTTCATCTGAGTATCCCAAATTAAGTCTAAGTACTTGCGGTTGAGAACCCTTCATCACAACAATGCTACAGGTG
This sequence comes from Gypsophila paniculata, assembly GCA_032274805.1. Classification (NCBI taxonomy): domain Eukaryota; kingdom Viridiplantae; phylum Streptophyta; class Magnoliopsida; order Caryophyllales; family Caryophyllaceae; genus Gypsophila; species Gypsophila paniculata. Next base: position 9,425 of record JAUEKU010212847.1, on the reverse strand, counting down.
AGTTTTTCTATGCAATGTTTTTGCTCTTCTCTAAGTTTTCTGCATCACAAAGAATATGAGGTATACAACTTAGTTCAGATTTGTAGCATAGTCACAAAGCGGGGACTATACTTAAGAGCAAAAAATTATTAGGCATAGAGTACGCATAACAAGATAATAATAAAGATTTAGAACTGTAAGAATATGCCTTCAGTTTACTAATTCCTATTGAATAATCATTCCTGATTGTTATACTTAAGGTTCTCAACGTCACCGTAGTTTAACTTAAGCGATGCATAGGTCACATTGTAGTACGTACATGCAAATTCTTCCATGGTTTAGTAGTTGCAGACTATTAGCAAAAGTGAGCAGTATCTTACGAAAAAGAAACCAGAAATAATACTTTGATGTAGAATTACTTGTCCAATATGACCCAGTTGGCTCCATTTCTCTTTGCTTCAGCTGCCACTTCTCCCGCGGGTAGGCCCAATACAACCTTAACTCTCACTTTCACCTGTATAATTTGGCCGTTAAAAGGTTAATTACACACCTTGATATGCATACAATGATGCAATACAAAAGTCACTAGTTACAACCAGGAAATTCACTCAAAGCAACATCTCATTTACTCATTTTTTCGCTTCAGTTTTCGTTCCAGTTTTCATATACTCTAAGACTTGCTTTTGCTTAATATATGATGGAATTAAACAAGATGATACACAGACTGAACTTGGTATATTTTTGTATTGTGAATGGGTCATATGGTTGATTGAATTCTTGACACAATTTTCATTGTTGGTCATTCATATACAAACTTTGTGAGTTTTCTGCATAGTTTAAGACTTTAAGGAATGATGATGTTTTTTATGCTTATCATTTTCGAACACGATATGACAGAGAGGTCATTAGTCATAACAAATGTATAGATGCAATTCAATTTTCTTTGTTTTCAATAGATTTATCTACCATTTCCTGAAGTAGAACCAAAATGCTAGCAGTAAGTCTTGCTTAATAACAGTCCTCTGCGCACGACAAGGCTATTTAACATGTGTTTTTAAAAAGAAATGTCCACTTTTTGCAACAAACGAGTCACCAACACGACTAAGATGGGCATAAAATTCTAATGTTTAGACACAAGAACATTAGATGGCCATAACGAATGTATTTGATGAGAGAATGAGAGATCACGACCATTATGGCGCTGATACCTGAGCCCTTTTGGACAGTCTCAGTAACCAATTCAGAACTTTGAATAAAAAGAAGCCCCCCTTCATGCCACCGAAAAATAAAGAAAATAAAAACGGTTTTTCTAACGATTACTCGCTAAACACACCTAAAGAGTCCAAAAAATAAAACATTTGAAAATATTCATTGCAAAAGTCGATAAAAAAGAAAAACCGATATAAAAATAAAATGTCGTAGTTAATGATTAAGAGTTTGCCAAATGATTGCATTTCCTTCCCTGCCACAAAGGGCTTGCTTTGATCACACTTTAACTGAGAAGGGTCACATGACTTTTGCTTTTTAAATTTGCAGTTGTTTCTTCCCACCAAATTACATTCAAACTAAAGTACTCCTATGATAGACGAAGGTAACAACTCAAATTAATCTTAGAAAAGAAAAAAAAAAAGTGAAAGGTTCAAAAGATGAAAATGTAAGTCAAAGATGGTGAAATAAAGAAGAAAGTGTGCAGATAAAAATGGCTCAGTGTACTTTTGTCCTTGAATATTTTTCATAAATGTAGTTCAAATACAAAGTATTTACAAACAGTGGCGGATTAGGATTTTAATTTAAGGCAAAGTACCTAGGGAATAAGATAAACTAAAAAATTTCAAAAACTTTAGTTCGAAATCGAAAAGATTTCGATGTCTAAGAGGGCAGCCGCCCCTGTCCACTTTAAACTAATTACAAGAAATGGCTTAGTTTTTATTTATTTTTTGGAATTTGGTAGATTTGAAAGAAAAATCACGCAGAACTGCACCTAGATGGTAGAGATCAGAGACCTACAAAAGATAGCGGTCGCTACAACAGTGTTACTAGAATTTTCGGACATGCAATTTCCTAGTCATGCCAAAAAAAATGTACTCAACTTGAAACACATGAAGGACATACTTTTGAAGACTTATTTGAATTGAACTGAAAAAAGTAAACTGTAATAAGAAAAGTAAAAGTAGTGCTGGTTAATTGAAATATTGGATTGAAATGAAATGAAATTCAGTCCCAAAGAAAACAGGATCTAAATGTCACATTACTAAACTGCCGATGGAAGACCATTATTTGACATACGACCACTTTATAATAGCAATGATTATAAATGAGGTGGATCAATATTACTCGAAAATCTATAATATATTAATACAACGATCTTACTAATAATTTGAATAGAAGGTTGACATGCTTATGTTCTACTTTTCTCCGATGATAGTACGGAGTATTTGTTTACATACACTTTTTTACAAGTCAATTTGTATCAACTTGGAGCTAGAGCTAGTAAAAAGACGACTGTAAATAGCATTTCTATTGATTTTCAATCGAGTCAAGATTAACTGGATTATATTGGAATTTTACGATAGATTAACAAATGAAGGCTGAAGCTGTGTGTGCGCGCATGTAAAAATTGTATCAAATTTTTTTGAATTTGGCTCACATCCAAATGAAAATCCAATAAAACTTTGAAATAGAAATTTTGGATCAAATTCAAATTTGAAAATGATTTTTTTTTTTTTTAAAAGTGGCTATTGTTAAAGAGTAAATATAAAATCGATCTTGGAACTCCAATCATCACCTTCACTTGACAACTATCATTGAAATGACTAGTATTTCAGTTGAAGTGGTCAACTGAATACATGACTTCTACTTTTCCTTTTAGACTATCTTTAACAAACAATCGAAGAGATCCAAGTTATACCTAGTTCAAAAGTAGGTTAAGAGTGTTTATTCAGATTTACGTTTTATTCCATATTTTTTTCCCTTAAACTACCTCTAAACCTACTAATTAAACATAGTCGTACACCCTCAATTCAGAGTTAACAACACTCTAAGGATCTCAAGTTTCACAAAATATTGTCTTTAGGACCCAAACTTTAATTTGGGAACTTTGAGGACCTCTTTTTACTTTCAGGACAATTATACCCCTACATATTACTTACATTACATGAAATACATGGTAAAATAAATATATTTACGGAGTAGTTTTTTTTATCGATTTTTCTAAGAAATTCAAAATAAAAATAAAACGATGACCTTATAAAAATTGGTGAAAGTTGTATTTTCCAATTTTTTTTGTAAAAAATATTGAATACTGATTTATTACAATGTGTTATGTAGTCACGTGTAAGAAAAAAGGTTCTTTTATAAAAAAATTTGATTAAGATAGCTAGGACTATATGAGTGATATAAGACGCGGATAGATTAATGTACAACTAGGAAAAATATTGTAACACAATATTAATTTTATATTTTTCCTAAATAGTTCTAAAATATTTTTAACCTAAAATTATGCTCACGGTTTGTAAATTTAGTATCTAATAATATTAACATGAAATATGAATCGTAATTAAAAGTCAATATTGAACCACGACCGAATCAACCAAAATAATTTTTTTTCTCAAAGCTTTTTTCGTTCACATTTTAACATTGATTCCATAGCTAATTTTTAGGATAAATAGAAAAAAAAAAAAAACTTAAATTGTTTTTTATAGGGCATAAACTAATACACGAAAGGTTTTTTTATGTTGCTAGCCGAGTAGCCGAACACGTGTTAATGATTTAATATATAATTTTGGAAAAAAAACCGTTTAAAACATGTTAGTAATTTGTTAATAATATATATATTTTTTATGAAAGAATATATCTAAATATATTTACTTTTAATGTGTGGTCCGTTGACACATGCTAAAAAATCGATATACAAACTTGGTTTTGAAAGCATTCGAAGGCTTTGAATCTCAAGTTCTTAGAGTATGGAGCAATGATAAAATGTACAGAGTATCAAATTAAAGTAGGAGTAGGAAAATAAGAAACAAAGAATTGAAATAAAAAAATAATTAGATAAATGTAAGGGCATTTTTGTCCTAAGAATGAATTGAGGTCCTTAGGCTAACCAGACTATAGTTCGGGTCCTTACATCAAAATAGTATCATAGTTTAGGTCCTCACATTGGTGTTAACTCCCTCAAGTCTCACTCAACCACACTTGCGAAATTGCTTCATACTCCCTTTCATCCATTCGTCATTTTACATTTTTTTTTTTTTTCAAAATCTCTTGCAATAAGAAGTCACATTTTAAGACTTTGATGGGCGAGAGGGAGTAAATATTGTATACTGAGTACTTGACAATGTTTTAAAATCGAGAAATTTGGACATGGTTGGATTAATATTCAAACATGGGACATGTTATTGTCTTTCATCAATTGTGTATCGGGTCCAGTTGCTCCATGCGATCCTCTACATTTTCATATACGTTATCAAGTTGAATTTCAGATAATTCGTGTCATTTTTGTCTCCGCATAACTAGAACTTGCAATATCGACTCATACAAAATAACGAATAACTCGAGCAGATTTAGTTAACTCAAACTTGAAATTAGCCCTAAACATAATACTCCGTAATTTATATCTTAGCTCATATTATCCGCAATGATGAAACAATAAATAACAAAGTTAAAATTACACGTCAACTTAAATCAAAAGTGATCCAACCTCATCAATCCATATCCATAGACATGAAAATAAATCGCGGACTCGAAATTATACAAGATTAAACACAATCAAAACATGAAATCAAAAATTTTCCAACTCAAATCAAATGTGTGTCTAGTCTAAGCACGATGTAAGATGATGATTTAGAATATGGCAAATTTAATTATTCCTTAGAGAAAACGTTTCCACCAAATCAATTCTAACGAGAATTGTACTCCCCATAAACGTTCAATTATCTTAAATTAAAATTTATTGTGAACTAATTACTTCGAGAATTTCTACTTATCTAGTAGCCCCGTAGATACGTATGTAATGGCGAATTACAGTTCCATTTAAAATTGACTTTTAATTTATTTGACAGCTAAACAATACGAGTACCATATTCATATACTCTGTAAATCCTAAAGGCTACAAAATCATGTGAATTTGGTGGACAACAAAACAAATAGTAAGAGGAATAAGTAGGGGTCTTACAAATGGACAACCTAAACGTCCCAATCTAGCCACAATTTATTAAAACAGCAACGAACCACAAAAATAATCATTAAAATACTCTGTATTATTATAAAATCCAAAATTAAGAGAAGTCAAAAACCGCACAACCACACATAATTGTAGGTGAGCTTTTCTGTCTGGTGGTGATCCCAAAAAAGTCAACATTTGACCAAAACTAAAAACACAATACCTTACTCGAAAAAATTAAAATCGAAATACCTGAATTTGATTATTGAATTGGAGTGCCATCTGAGAACAAGACTCAGAAATCTCACAAATCCTCTCAGGCAAATTCCCCCCATCAATGCCAGCACAATTCCCCGAAAGCCGCGGAAAATTCCACAATCTTCTCCCCGTGGGACGATCAGGGAAGACGGCGAGGAGGGAAATGCAGTCACCAGGGCGAACGACGTGCGTAAGAGCCCAAGCTAAAGCGTCTTTCGACACGGTCCTTTCGGCTTTGACGGCGACTATGACGGCAGCTGGACCTGGTAACGTGGATGTTAAGTTGGCCGCGTTGAATCTTCTGCTTGAGCCTACTTTTGTCGGCAGCATTTTTGTTTTTTTGGTTTGGTTGGGGGTCAATTTTTGGTTTTAAATGGCGGGGATTTTTTTTAAGTGAAAGTTGAGGGAATGGAGTGTACGATAAGAAATAAGGAAGGGAAATTGGAGGAAGAGGTGAAGAGGCTTCGTGTACTGGTGTATTTATGAGTTGGTTTGTGAGTTGTGACGGTTTTAAACTGAAATTGCGGGAGGGTAGATTCGCATTCCTCACTTTTTTTTCCTTTTTTAGAGGTTAATAAAGATGTACTCCGTATGGCTTACCAATGCTAAAATAAGGGCTACAATAGTATGTTTATAATTAAAAAAAATAAAAAATAAACGTAATAATCAATTTAAAGTTTGTTGTGATCATTTAATGATTATTGTGGTTATTTTGAAATTTTGAACTGTATTTATAGTAAGTGTTAAAATAGTCACAATAAGTATTAAAATGATCATTTTTTACTCTTAAGCAGATTGTCGCACATGTAAGATGGTCGCACACAAGAATTATTTGCAAAGTGTTGGGACCAAAAAAATTCACATAGTCTAACATACAAGTGACACATCAGACTTGACCTAACTAGAGATATAAAGAAGTTACGGCCGAAGATCTGCCAGGACAAGAATCGTCAATCCGAGATAGGATGTCCGTCCAGGATATGATATCAGCGACACAGACAAAGTCAGATATGGGGAGAAGATCATTCCTAAAAAGTAGGAACTAATTCCTAAATACTAGGAAGACTATTCAACAACAAGAAGAAGTAATTTTGAAATCAAACTCACCACCCTTGGAGGTAAGAGCTTCAGAGAAAAAGGAGGAACCCTAACAAGAAAGTCGTTACTAGCATGAAATTAGAAGAAGATGGAGTAAAACGTCAGAAGTTCAAGTATATAAAGGAAGAAGAATCATTTGAAGAGACATTCAATTACATTCACTCAACAACACTCAACAAAATACTAAAACAAAAATAATAAACACATAATACAAGAAGCAAATACGAAAATAGTTATACAATTTGTATCATATATATTCTGTCCTGATCATAGTGAAACAATTCCTCCCTGGCTTGGTGCCCGTGGTTTTTCCTTTATTTCTAACGATTTTCCACGTAAAAAGTCTTGTGTTCCTTTATTGCTATTCGTTCATTTAATTTCATTTGTTCTTCCCAACATGAATTAAATTTATCTACATCAAAACATTTGCCCCAAAATCACCTAATTGAAACGTTTAAAGGATAATACTAGTTGACCCACCATACTAAGTCTGTCCTTTACGAAAATTGACCACAACACAAAGAAATAAAGTATTTGCTTTATTAAAAAGAAAAAAAAAAGTATTTTGTGAGATTATTTTTATAATTTAGAGTTAAAATGATACTAAAAAGTAAAGATAACAAAGTTTATGAAAATCCGAAAATGGTTACTAAATAACAAAAAAATGGTGTATATCATTAATAAAATGGATACAGAGAAAATGGTTAGGATAATAAAAAGTTAAGAAAATAATTTAAATGGAAGTGGTTTTATAATTCATGGTAAAATATCTCGCAAATGAATTAGTTAGCTCCTGTTCTTTTGAAATTAATTTTGCTGAAGTGAACTGAACTGAAATTTATTGAACTTATTTCAGTAAAAATTTGTGAAGGAAGAATCTTAATAAAACTTATTTGAACTAAATTGAATTGAATGACCTGAAATTAAGTCCAAAAGAACAGAGCCTTAATAAAATAAACAACCGCTACGAACTGTTATTTTGTTAATCACCAACTTTCTTCTCTTATAAACCTATAAAATAGTAAAATTTGAACTCACGTACTTTTGATTTTCAGTTTTTAAGAGTCACAGTATTAAAATTTTAACTATACAAAATTTAAAAAATATAAAAGATGTTTATATTTGTTAAATAAAAAAGTATTTCATAAGATTGTATTTTCAACCAAACAAAAATACAAATAATTAACAGAAAGTTTGGTTAAAGTGTCGTACTAGAGACTGCTCAAAAAGTAAATGAGAGAATTGAAAAGAGCATATATTTTTACGTAATTGTTCTTTAACACACGACTTTTACTCAATCTCATACTTTTTTTCATAAATTTTTCATCACATACCTTTTCCTTCACTCTTTTATTTTTTCTCTCCATCTAAAAACTAACGAGTTTAGTGGCCCGTAAAAATTCATGGATCTTACAATAGCATCTAATATATTCAACGGATAAGTAAAAATAGTTGTTGAACCCAAAATTTCATAAATTATGTGTTTTTAACTTTGATCTTTACTCAGTGTATGATTTTTATTCAGCAAGTATAAATATTACTTAATATTTTTATTATATGACAGATTTTTATATTAATTTTTTGATAAATTACAGAAAAAAGTAAAATGTGATAATTTATAGCAATGAAAAAGAATACTTTTTCACATCAATAATGCATCTATCACCATTCATCTACTAATATTTTTCTGCCTTCATCTCTATTGCGTCTTTTAATGACTACCGTATTCAATGCATCTATATGCTCCGTGCACTTATGATTATGTCTTTTAATTTTACAACAATTTATGCTTAACAATTAACATAAAATACTCTCTTACTCATGGTGTTTAAATTTTTTGATTTTGACACATGTTTTAAGGAAAACAAATACAATGATAAAAGTATATGTAATTGAATTTGTTAGCCAAAAATCCAAAAGTATATAAGAGTAAATAAGTAATTAGTCCTAATGCAAAAAAATGATAACACAACTATAAATAGTACTCCCACCATTCATTGTCAAGTTCTTTGGTGGGACGATGTCACAATAAATTTATTGTGAGACCATTCATACAAAATTAATTTTGTTTTTCTTTTGTCATTGATTTTTCTTTATTTGGGTAGGTCTCATGATGTGAGACAGGCCCGTCTAACTGCAGGGGCAACTAAGTCGACGAAACTGGGCCTCCAATTTGAAGGAGCCTTTTGTTTTTGTTTTTATAATTTATACGTACTTAAAAAATTCTCTACTAATCATAAATAGTCGCAGTGGGTTTGGTTTTTGAATTCAAAGCCAAGGCTTAGGGGTTCGAGCCTAGGCAATGGCCTTTTTATTTTTATTTTTTAATTTTGCATTAATTGATTTTGTTATCCGTAACACTTCATTAATATTAATTTATAATATATTTCTTTCCATTCATTTTTCCATTCTATTCTTCTTTTTTTTCTCTTCTAGAAACACGACAAAATCAACGGAAAATCCTATTCACATATTTAGGATGAGGAAATTTGAGTCTTAATCAATTGGATAACAACGAATCACTTACATGATTGAAGATAAGGAAATTCATAACACTCACGTTGCTTATAATTCTTAACGTTACAAGTAATTTTTTTTCCAACTCTTACGATTAATTTGTACGGAGTAATTTTAAATTTTATTTCATGAATAGTTATGCATAGTAGTCGTAATTGATTATCAATATTTTCATATACTATTAAAAGCTTGACTATTTAATAGGTTTAATGTGCACAAATTGGAAACGAAATAGGACTTTTTTTTATGGAACAGTTAGACTTTACTCCTCTAACACCCCGTGTTAATTTAACACAAATTAATAATAATAATTAATTTCTTACTTTAAAATCAAATAATTTCTTTCTTTCACTTCGTATTTAAAACGCGACTGAAAATTTTTCGCGAATTAAATACCGTCTTCTCTTTTCAA
>JAUEKU010212737.1:0-16512 GCA_032274805.1 Gypsophila paniculata | reverse complement strand
TTTGTTGTTGTAAGTGAAAATTTGATGAGTAATTTGTGAGTTGTGAATTGGGTTTGTAGTGTTTTTAGCATGGAGTTGAAGAAGGAAAAGCTAGTGAGGTAAGTGATCATCCATTTTGATTACATATTCGTCTGTATCGGTCATTTGTTTACCTTTCTGTTTGGTGAATTGATGTAAATTGAGTGTTTAATAAAAATCGACGAGGAGGGAGGATGTTTGTGTTGGACTATTGATTTCGATGGTAATTTGATCGAACTATATTTGCGTGCAAGTAAAATGGGTAATTTACTAAATAAATGACCGAAATGGAGGTAGTAATATTGATGTAGGACATGATTTGATTTTGTTACATGTCTCTGTCTCGTTCATTTGTTACTTTTCTATTTTGAGAATATAGTTAAATTAACTGCTTTTTCTATTTAATACAATGTGGGCCATGAAGATCAATCAAAGGGAAGGTGGGTTTTGGCCGAGTCATTTTGCAATTAGAAGATTATACCACCCGCGGTAATACAACTTATTTTATGCTTTATTGAGCTTTTTTATAAAATTTTTGAGTTTTTTTATAAAATTGTTGAGTTTTTAAATAAATTTTTTGAGTTGTAATGCTAACTCAAAAACTACCAATTTAGCTCAGAAACTTTTACAAACTCAGAAACTATATACATTAATGGGCAGTGGTTGTACCATGCTCATATACCATCGGTGGTATAATTCTTTTTGTGGTCCTCATGAAAGATAATTGGATTGAATTTTATTTTTGGGTAAATAATATGGCCAATATCTGCTCATTCTTGAAATCGAAAGATACATAGATGACGGAACTGAGGGACTATATTGTGTAGAGAGTGATGATCAATGCTTGTTATATGATGTGGTTATGGTAGGTTTTACTATGGCGAGAAAAAGGAACAAGACATTGTATTACCAACGAAAGACATTACAAGATTAGAGAAGTCGGGTTCAACTTATAAGCTTTCGTCTGTGTATTTTAACAACAATGGCGATCTTAATTTGGGAAGTAGTGGCAGATTCGGTGAGCCTTACAAGTATGGCAAACCTAAGGTGTTGCCACAGGAGGAGAAGTCGTGGAGGAAAAAGATACTTGATCCTGGGAGCGAAATTGTGTTGAAATGGAATAAGGTTTTCATTGTGGCATGCTTGCTTGCGCTCTTTGTTGACCCGCTTTACTTTTATTTGCCGGGGATAGGTGGTGATAAGAAGACCTCGTGTGTTAAGACAGATTTGAAGCTGCAAATTCTTGTTACGCTCCTTCGGACATTAGCGGATCTCTTTTACCTTTTGCACATTGTAATCAAGTTTAGAACGGCCTATGTGGCTCCTAGTTCCCGAGTTTTTGGAAGGGGTGAGCTTGTAAGTGATCCTAAGATGATTGCAAGACGGTACTTTAGGACCGATCTTGTTATCGATCTCATCGCCACATTGCCTCTTCCCCAAGTACGTCAGTTTTAACTTGCCACAATGGAGTATTTTGAATGGATGAACGGACACTTAGTTCTTACGGAGTTTAGTAACCTTTGTTGATATTTGCAGATTCTCATTTGGTTCGTTATACCAGCATCAAGGAGTCCAAGAACCGACCATAACAATAATGCCCTTGCACTTATTGTTTTGCTTCAGTATGTTCCTCGTTTATATTTGATCTTCCCTCTGAGTTCTGAAATCATAAAAGCAACTGGAGTTGTGACAAAGACTGCATGGGCAGGAGCCGTGTACAATTTACTCCTGTACATGTTAGCTAGCCATGTACGTGTATTTTTTTTCTTCACTTTGTCGTGTGCAATTTCCCAAGTACATGTTAGCTAGCGATGTGATTGTGTTCCTTTTCTTGCTTAATTGCCTTTTCAATTGTAGTTGGTTTTTGTTTTGAAGGTTTTGGGGGCGTCATGGTATTTGTTATCTGTTGAGCGTATCACACATTGCTGGAAGTCCCATTGCAGACATGAAAAGGGCCCTTCAACCTGCGTACCTCACTTTTTAGACTGTAATGTCTTCAATAGGCCAGATCGTATGCTTTGGGCAAACGCCACTACTGTATTCCGTAAATGTGATCCTAAACAAGGTAGCAGCTTTCAGTATGGACTTTTTGAGGGTGCAGTGAAGAAAAATGTTGTCTCCTCCGAATTTGTTCCCAAGTACTTCTATTGTTTATGGTGGGGATTACAGCAATTGAGGTAATGCTTTCATATGTTTTCTCTGCAATGGAGTTATGGAGATGACAATAAATATTACTCGTATCCTCCAATTGTATTCTCTTGCAGTAAGACGATAATAGGGCTTTTTCGCTATTTCGCAGCTCTTACGGGCAGAATCTAGACACGAGCACCTTTATCGGAGAAACATCATTTGCCATACTCATTGCAATTTTCGGTCTCGTTCTATTTGCGCATCTTATTGGGAATATGCAGGTATTCCATTACTCCTTTGAATATCCTCTGTGACTAAATATCGTTGCTACTGATAAATCTCTAAATATATTGGTGAAGTTTGCCCAATTGGAGCTTCATAAATGTATGACTGTAAGGATTTTACAGTTCGGCTGTGAATTTGTGTCTCATTCCAAAAGTGGTCTAATGATTGCTTGTTTTGTGTAGACGTATTTGCAATCTATTACTGTAAGGCTTGAGGAGTGGAGACTTAAGCGAAGAGACACCGAGGAGTGGATGAGGCATCGACAACTCCCAGAAGATATTAGACAGCGGGTCCGACGCTTTGTTCAGTATAAATGGCTCGCAACACGAGGTGTGGATGAAGAGTCTATATTGACCAGCTTACCTGCTGATCTACGTCGAGATATTCAGCGCCACTTGTGCTTGGACCTCGTTCGCAGAGTACGTCTTCCGTGCTCGCCTTCGTGCTGCTTTTTCTCAAATGCAAAGACACATCTATGTATTTTTTCATGAATTCCATGTTAGTCTTTGAATTTGAATTTTGTTTCGGTGACTAGCTATACGCATTTTATTTTTTTATATATGCTCTAGAATTAATTATCTCGCTTTTGATGACCATCGTAATGCAGGTTCCTTTCTTCTCACAGATGGATCATCAACTGCTCGATGCAATCTGTGAGCGTCTTGTATCCTCCTTATGCACAGAAGGAACTTACATTGTTCGGGAGGGTGATCCCGTGACAGAAATGATTTTCATAATCCGAGGAAGATTGGAGAGTTCCACGACAAATGGGGGCCGAACAGGATTTTTTAATTCAATCACTTTGAAGCCGGGAGACTTCTGTGGTGAAGAGTTGCTTGGTTGGGCGTTACACCCAAAATCGTCCCTCAATCTTCCATCTTCAACACGAACAGTGAGAGCTCTTGTTGAAGTCGAAGCCTTTTCATTAACGGCCGAAGATTTGAAATTCGTGGCAAATCAATTTAGACGGCTTCATAGCAAAAAACTACAGCATACGTTCCGGTTCTACTCTCACCACTGGAGGACTTGGGCTGCTTGCTTCATACAGGTTGCGTGGCGACGCTTTAAGAGGAGAAAAACGGCCAAATCACTCTCGTCATTGAACTCTTTTGCATCAGAAAGAGACGATGAAGAAAGTGAACCGCCAACTCCTCAGGCTAAGTCTAAGCTCGCTGTCACGCTTTTGGCTTCAAAATTTGCAGCAAATACGAGGAGAGGGGCTCAGAAGATTAAGTTGCAGAAGCCTGAAGAGCCCGACTTCTCTGCTGACCCAGATGAACAATAATAAGTACTGTTCTCTCCCTCCCATTTGTAGATCCCCAATGGTAAAAAAAAAAGACGTAACTTCGTTTGATATTGTCGCACAATTTACAATAGGAACTTCCTCAAAATGATATGAAAATAGCTTTTTTGATGAAAACAAATGTGACATTTGGTGTCGTGAAGTATTCAAAAGTTAAACAGGTAACCGCCAAATCAAACGTGAAAATCAAAACTACAAAAGTTAAACAGGTAACCGCCAAATCAAACGTGAAAATCAAAACTAAAACTCGCGAAAACCAATGAGAATTTCTCTAATGCAGCAGAGTATCTAGATCCTTGATTAGACAATTCGCTAGCTCTCTTTTAGAGCTCGGTAAAATGGTGCTGGGATCCTCTACAGTCACTGGAGGGTCCAGTACCTATTTAACAAAGAATGGTGGATATTCTGGTAATTTCACATAGCTTCACACCTTCATTGCCTTCACTAAATAAAGTACTGGACCTCTCCAGTAACTGGAGAGGATCCTTCCTCGGTAAAATGGTCACATTACAAGGATGAGTAACATTTGTTTCATTATACAAATTTTTTGCCTATAGAATATTTGATTGTAAATCAAACATTTCCATTTAATTCTATCCTTATAGGACATCATCTCCCCAACTCTCCTTCAAAATGTTGAGCAAAATCTCATCGTCGTTGTCGTCGTCATCTTCTTCTTCTTCTTCTTCTATCGAACTCTCATGGTTTACTTCGTCGTAATTATACAACGTTTCTCTAATCGGTTGGCCACCGGGGAAGTCCATAAGGCTTCCCTTGCACACATATTTCGGTGCACGAATTGAATCGTCAACAACATGAAATCCGGCCTCAATGGATGTTTTGTCTCTAAGATCGTACCAAAAAAGTTTATCAGGACAGAAATTTCGTATACACAATAACTTGTGTGGTGACCCTGCTCGGTAAGCAACTGGGTTGTAAACCTCCTCAAAAAACCGAGTATGGTCTAGATCATAGAAAATAGGAAAAGTCATCAATTTCACCCACGACTCCTTCACACCGTAATCCTTCATCACCCAAAAATCGTACCTGGATCGATTAAATACTTGAACCGAACAACATAAATCCCCATCAAGTGTGTCTATAGAATAGTTGGAACTGTCGGAATCCTGAAATACATCAGGGAGCTGCACATCATGAGTCCATTGTTCAGCCCTCAAATCAAAACAACCGATTCTCGAGAAACGATAGTCAGGGTCACGAAATAGCGTCCAGTGGAGTAAATGTTGATGTAAAAGGACCGAACTGCCTCCAATGTATTCATCGCTCGTGCTACTCTCTATTAATTTCCACATCTCACTTCTCAAACTGTAAATCACGACTTCCCTTTCGTAATTATCAGCACCATAGAATTGTGAAATCTTGACAATTTTGTAATCGTCGTTGAGCTCATCAACACAATGACACATCCCAAAAAAGAATTCGTCAGGCATATATTGGTCCAGAACTGAAGGAAGTTCACGGTAAGTGCGTGTAGACGGGTTGAGCAAGAAGACGTCCTCGTATATAGAGTATCCGCATCCTATCAACAGGTAGCATTCGCAAGACGCCACGATCGCCATTAATACTGTCATGAATGTTAGTGGTTTCGGGTAGTGACAAATCGTAGGGGGAGTCTGTGGACAGTCTAGGTTATACATGTACAACTTGTGGCGATTGATTGGGAGAATCAAAAGGCGGTTTGAATCCGACGACAGAGCGTTATGGTGGTGTTGTTTGATGAATTTTGACGATGATATTTCGGCTAAAAAGGTTTTGGAAACGCATTTGAACCGAATTAGGGCATTCGCAGGTAGCTTCGGAAGAATGCAGGATAATATTATTTCCATAGGAAGGGCCGCCATCGAAAATCAAATTTATCTGAATCACTGTTCGCTTTTACGAGTTCTTGTTTCTATTTAGCGTAATCGACAATGTTATAAATAGCACCTAAATCACTGCACAAATTCTCACGTGAAATGAGACCTCTTATAAGTTTGGTTATTTGATAAACAGTAGGCCAGGTTTAATTTACATATAAAACGATCTCACAGAAAACGTATTGGAATCAAAATGTTAGTACATAACATCACGTGGAAGATAATCATACATCTTTATGACGAAAATAAACGTATAAAATAGGACAATTATACGAAAAATATGTAATAACTAATAAGAAAATGATCAAAATTTGGGGGTTTACGTACCAATTTGCAAAGGAATGAAGTTGAAATCTTGTGAGAAGTTTGATTGTTTAAATGGGAGTATGTAAACAAACCCTAATTTGAGAAATACTTTGCTCATTCACAAATCACAATATATATGATTGATGAGGCCAAACAATTACTTATAGATGGCTAATGCTATATTTCACATTCGTACGTGTCACTATGTCAAATCACTTCGGGTCGAGTTATAATTGAGTTTGTTGGATCATATAAAGTTGGGCCGAATTGTTCTGGATCACTATTCACTTTGATTTAATTTCTGATTCTATACTCGCAAATTATTAGAAAAATTGACAGGGGAAAATTCATAAAAACGAATGTATTGTTCATTCATAACTAGTGATTGTAACATAGTCCGTTTATATCTATTAAAATATACTATAATCTTTTAATATTGGCAAGAAGATACTCATCTTATGCCAAATATAAATATACGAGTATTATTTTCTACGATGTATTTTGATATAATATCGTATACCTAAATGAGATATGTCAATATCTTGACATATCTTGAAATATCCTAACACAAATCAAACGCTACATAAGCCTGTATTTCACTAATCCTACTATACTCACACGATATTAATTAATGTGTATCCTGTAAGGTAGATTTAATTCTCAATTCAACTATTTTAAAAGTTGTGTATATATATAAACATAGTGAAGTATTCGGTATATGATAATCATACGTACGCTCAATAACAACACAATAATTATAGCGTGCTTCAAAGAAATTTCTCCTTGATCATAACATTTTCACTGTAAGACGGTTTTATAGAAGATTTACGGATTTGTTTTACTAGTAAATCAGTGGCCGGGATTATCGGTGGCTGTTTTTTAAGACCAATTTTCAATGGGTACCGTCCTTCCTATGGATCTGATTTTGTCCTGCATTCTCCCTAAATTACCTGCGAAATCCCTAATTCGGTTCAAATGCGTCTGCAAATCCTTTTTAGCCGAAATATCCTCGGCTAAATTCATCAATCAGCACCACCGTAATCCTCTGTCGTCTGACTCAGACCGCCTTTTAATTCTTCCAATTAATAGCCATGGCATATACGTGTACGACCTAGACTCTCCACATTCTCGACCGTCGTTCTGCCAATTTCCCGAAGTAACATTTTATGCACCTTTCATGTCGGTCGTTGCTACTTGCGATTGCTACGTTTTGATAGGGTGCGGTTGCACCTAACTCTGCGATCTCTTATTGCTCAACCCGTTTCCTCGTATTTACCGTGAACTTCCTTACGAACACATCCCATGTGTCTCCACAAATGTGCTATATGGGATGTGGCATTGTCTAGACGAATTGAAAGACGATTACAAAATCGTTAGATTTGTAGACTTTGATGGGATCGATGGCTTTGAATTGGAAGTCATGGTTTATAACATGACAACTAATATTTGGAAATTGATCGAGTCAAAAACCGTTTTTGATACTTTTATATCATGGTACGATAACACGCCCGTCCTTGTACAAAATCACTTCACTTCACTTGTTAAACACGTGTTGAACATTAAAAAAAATCAAAATATTGACAAAAATTTTCTCATCAAAAAATATTAGCCCACCGCACATGTTAGAAAACCCGTAGCGTAACCGAGAAATAATTTGCTAAAAATTCTCATATAACTATATAAGTCACAGAACCCTGACTAAACTCCTGAGTCCCTGAAGTTGGTGTACATGGTCTCCTTCACAAATTCTTCAAAATGGTTACCATTCACCATCACCATCACCATTGCAGCTTTCTCTGGTACTTTACATTTATTTAACATTGTTATGTACTTCTAATTTATTTTAATTTTCAGTAATTCTCGTATGCTACGGTCGTACCCTTATGACTAAAGTGTGACCATTTTAAATGCAGTGGTCACGTACGACAGTCTCATATGCGAGCATCATCTGTGGTTAATTTTTTTATTTTTTTTTAAAAATATGGTAACTTTGTGTGTAGGTTTTTATTTGATGGGTAAAAAGTTAAGGAGTGTTGAATCAAAGATTAGGGTTTTAGAAGCGTCTCTCAAGTGTTCACTTGATAAATGTGGTGCTGAAAGACAAGGTCGAATTCGAGCTCAAAAGGTTCACTCTTTTTCAGTCGTTTGTTTAACTTTCTTTTTTTTTGGGAACGAGTGTAAAATATTCGTTTTCTTCCTATTAAATTGTAATTTGATGCTTGAAAATCGATAAGAGAGGAGAGAAATAGTTTTAGCTGGATGATTTTGTGTGCCGGTTGGATCTTGTATTCTTTTAAGGCAAAGAAAATGTCAATTTACGCTCATTCCTGGAATAAAAAGGTAAATAAAGGACTCAATCGGAGGGAGTAGGTTTTTGGTGGTATTGTTGAAATTCATGCGGTGGTTTGTAATGGGTTAGTATAAAGTTATGAACTTTGTTGATTTTTGAGTATGTTTTGGGGTTTAAATTAGGATGACGTTAAATAATTGTTTGAACAAATTTAATTTTTGGTGTTTTATTGAAAATTTAGGTTGTGGTTTTAATTATTTAGTATAAAGTTAGGGATTTTGATGATTTTGAGTATGTTTTGGGGTTTAATGAGGGACACAGTCTTAAAAAGACGGAATTGTGACATACCATTTCATTTTCCTCTCTAACGACCAAGTTAATATGCTTCATTTGATGGGGGTCTTACAATTTAAGTGTGAAATACGTTTTTTCACGAGACTTACAGTAATTGTTAAGCATAAAGTTAATAACTTTATTGATTTCGAGTATGTTTTGGGTGTTTCAAGGGGTGAAGTTTGTAAGGGCAGGTTGATCACACAATAATTTCTTGAAAAAAAAAAAAAATTAACTTTTGGTGTCTTTTTTGAGCATTTATGTTGTGGTAGCAGTCGGTGAGTATAAAGAGGTGAACTTCATTGATTTTGAGTATGCCTTTGGTACGAGCTATGGTCTTTGGGATTGCTTCTAAAGACATTGCTAATGTAGTTAATGACATCCTCATTGATCTGTTGGGTTTTTGAATGTGCTTTCTGTACGTGGGGACATGAATTCAAAGTCGAGGCTTGGGATTATCGTTCTTGATAACGTTATTTCATTTTTGTGACTTGACTCACTTTGGGTTTCTAGTGGAGGAAATGACCTGCTATTCTTTGGTTTCGTATCATGGTGGAATGAGGCAAAATAATCCACTATATGGTTGCCTGCTATTTCATTATAAGTCATCCGGAAACAGCCTATTCGTGCTGCGTTAACATGGTTTTGGCTGCGTTCACTTAACCTGCTATTGGCGGGACGCGGATGCCTTTGAGCCTTTGAGGTGTTGGGATACTGTTGTATTGTGAATTGGCCCAATTTCGCTCTGTAATGTGTGGTGGGACTTCAGTGGTATATGATTGAGCCACATCTTGGAATTGTAATGTCTGTAGGCTTTGAGGGAGGCACTGATGCAAAAGAAGACAGGTGATAGTTTAGACGTAACTACATACCCCCTGGTTCCGATTGCCACTGTGCAGTCATGCTTCTCTACCAGGTACTTTCTAATCCTTCGGATCTTGTAACATCACCATCATGACCTAAACTATAGGTTAAAATATTTTGTTTTTGATGGTCTGAAATGTGTTTACATCCAATGAAGTTTTCATAATACATTCAGCTAAATCTTCTGTGAACCGCAGTGTTATCTGACATATATAGTGTACATTGTGCAGGAATGGTACACCTAGACAGCCTTTGCTTGTACCACTCGCCAGAGCATGTTTGATTTTCGATCCGACAAGGGTTCCTCCAGCATCTCTAGAAGGTCTAGAAGAGTATTCGCATATCTGGATTATATTTGTATTCCATTTGAATACTGATCTCGAGAAGTTGTGGATGGAACCTTCCAAATCAAAGTTCAAGGCTAAGGTGTGTGCTCTATTCACGTCACATTTACATTACGATGTACCTTATTTTTGATAGATTATTCTTGTTTGCTTGTCTTTGAGATGGTAGTAGCTCACTAGCTCATTGAACCGATTAGTATTTTTTTTAAATAATGGAGTCGAATTGTCAATAGACAGCTGTCTAGCAGTGGTGACAGCTTATGTTTGATATTGGTGTGTATAAAGCTCTCTTCCGCCACTGCCTTTGACAAATATTCTTGACTGATAGGTGAGAGTGCCACGATTGAAAGGTGAAAAAAAGGGAGTATTTGCAACACGATCCCCTCATCGTCCGTGCCCTATTGGCCTTACTGTTGCTAAGGCAGGTATTTGTCCATTTCGGTTAGCTAACATGAAGTTGCATTCGAAACTTTTATTATGTGATAAAACAATGAAAAATGAGAAACAAGTGAACACAAAAAAAAAAAATAAAAAGGTACCGGAGTAGTAAGTAAATAAATAAAAAGAACTCCTAACATCGTAATTTTTTTTTTTTAACTTCTACATTTTTTTTGATAATTTGTCACAAGTAGTTCTTCTATAATAATTTGTCACAAGTAAATAAATATTTGGAAGATTTAGACATGTTTAATAGAGTATGGAGTAAGCAGTTTAATTGATTATAGAAGAAAGAATCAAAGTAGCAAAGATAGGAGTTTTAACTGTAAATGGAGGTGTAGAAAAGAGAGGACTTATAATCGTCTTCAAGTGTTAAGAAGAATCGAGTCCAATTTGATAAACTCTTCTGAAGCTTTGTTTAATATACAAAGCGCTAGCTGACTTGAAGTTGAACATGCTAATTTTAGGCTACTCATAATACAGATTGTTGCGGTGCAAGGGAACATGATTTTACTCTCGGGCATAGATTTGGTTGATGGAACAGTAAGTATCGTATTCATTGTCACGGGTTCAACCTGTGATTGTATATTAGTTAGATTCTTTGATCTTTTTTTGCTTAATTGCTTGACTTATAGAATGCATACTAACTTTAAGAACAGCCTGTCTTAGATGTGAAACCTTATCTTCCATACTGTGACAGCATCAATGAATCAAGTGTGCCAGACTGGGTTAAGGTAATACTATTATCGCTTTCTATAGCAAGATCTTACAAAAATTGTACACATGTTATGGACCTTATGGTATTCTTGATTACAGTCGAGCATCTGGGTAATGTTAGTGCAATTTTTTCGTCAGTAGTGATTACATGTTCAGTGTTTAGGCACTTTTAACCATAGTTCCCTCATCCGTCCTGCCAGGCCTAGAGAAGAAATAGCAGACATTCTAGGCTTAAATTAAAAGTTTCATCCCATGTTACACCGACTCCTTGTATTACCGCATATAACTGTGTCCAACACTAGACACCCAGAGTCTTAGACATTGCAGACACATGCATACTACATTTTAAGGCTTAAACATGAGAAATTTTCAAAACAAAGACGAGTTCGACACTTGAACACGTACCCATGTCAGATATTTCTAATTATGAGTAATGTAGGTTGCATAACCTACGTCTTCTTTATGACCATCCTCATAATGCCTACCATGATTACATACAGAAGCCATATTAATGTCATTCTTGATCATGCAGGCGGACAGTACGCTGGCTGTGACTTCTGTTAACTTCTCCGAGGTCTTTGACTCATCTCTTGAAAAATGCTGGAAACTGGTGGTATGTGCTCCAACTCTATGGACCTTCATTTGTTAAACTATCCCTGTACTGTCGATATTAATAGATGCAAATCCTATGATTTATGCCAAATACTCCCTCGTTAGTGACAACTGTTTTCCATACACAGACGATAAGTACTATTTCCGATACACAGAGGAAGACAGTTATACTAGTCCACTTGCATGCTAAATTGTCAGATTTTCATGTCATAATCCTGTTTGTAACCTCAGATTAGACTACTTGAAACGAGATAGCGGATAAACATCCTGAATGCATCTGCCTCAATAAAAATGCACAGTAACATTACCTCGGTGCCACTAAGGCTCCACCCATAGCGAGGTAATTGGGTTGAATGTATGCTGCCTTACCTATGCGGTCATGTCTTACACAAAAATTGTTTTCATACGACACATAGAAAATTTCCATTTATTACTGATATTACATTGACAGACTTTTACGTCATCATATAAGAAGCAAAGGCACTTTAGTGAGTCACTTTGCTTTATATCGTCCTATACTTAACAATTAGGTTAATTATCCCTGTGATGCTGAAAGGCGTTGATCTGTTCTTGACTTTTTGTTTGACGATAAACTTGCTGCATACATTATAACCTTCAGTTTCTGAAAGTTCTTTCACGTTGTAGACTTGCTAACGACCCGTCTCATTTTCAGGAGAAAAGTACTTTGTATTCTTCACCCGCAGAGATGAAAAGATTGATCGATCAAGTTCTTTCATGGGACATACGATCATCTATACAAAGAAACCGCCCTCATAAATCCCTGTTGACAGCTGGTAACTCTGGACCTTCCATTTTTCCTTATAGCATAGAGCATTGCAAAGAAGATGAATCTTCTGACCTAACCGATACACAAGGTGATCCTAGCATCATTGTCTATCATCTTATTTTGGAGTTGCTCGACATATCCTATAGGATCGACTTCGAGGGCAATGTTCTTGTAGACAATGTAGAATTTGTTTCTAGTATTCAAAAAACGAATCGTAGCCAAAGCAATTACAATGTATGGAAAGATAAACTTTAATAGCATCGAAATATCTGATGATATTGTGTGCTTGTTTGTTGCTTAGAGTTTAGATGACATGGATAAACATCGAGTTTTGAAAGTCGATGCGACCTTATTTTGAGGCGGGTGTGATTGCATTTGAAATGCAACGACAAGATTGGGACACGATGGCCGAAGATTTTAACAACGCAAGTATTTCCTTTAATGCCAAAAATGTTGATTGATTAGCATCTGACTACCCTCGAAGGGCCCTGTTTTGGCTCTTGAAATTACAGTTAGTCTTCTATAAAATCGTTGTATATGCTTATATTGTCGAAACCAATCCACAAATTAGCATGACCAAATCAATTTAAGAAAACAAAAGGTGAAAAACGACAACCGGTTCTATAATATGCGAAGCAACATTGTCAATTGTTTTACCCTTGTAATAATTTTATTTTTGTACTACTATTTTTCCGTATATTTTTCATGGGTCGTCAACTTTGAAGTATAAAAAAAAATAATAAAGCCGCCATAATATGACTTTTTGCGATGGTGGGGGAGCAAGTCTAATAAGATGCTTAGCAAATTTTATTCCTTGCTCCATGATCTTATAAATCTTACTTCTTTACTTTCTTTACTCTCAACTCTCCCGTAGTAGTAAACAATACTCCGTACATGAGCATTAATAAGTTCTATACTTCTTTTTGTCTCTTCTTGAGTAATAGTTCGCATGCTGACGGTCGTACGTGCACGACAGATGTCTTATTATTAAAGTTATGTGAGTGGTCTTATCATAAGACCGTCTCATGCAAATATTTGTGTTACTAAAAATGTCCAATTTAGTGTTACTTTTATCATTTTTAATGTTTACTATGACTATTTTTATACCAGTAGGCACCATTTTCTTCAATAAGTGTCAAAATGAACATTAAAGTGATCCCCTATTAGTCAAAAGTTGAAAAAAAAAAAAATAGGTCTTAATAAAAAAAATGATTTTTCACAACGTAATATGATAGACATTTTTATTTTAAAGTTTTACACTTTAACCACTTATTTACATCTTTATTAATTGACCGTCTTTCAATTTGAGAGCGAAAGACGGTCTACAACCGGACACAACTACAGAAGAGAAAGAGAATCGCACAACTGTACATCCGTGGTAGCAAAAACGAATAAAAAACATCGCAATCTACTCATTTTTGCAGGAAAATAACAATAAAAACAAACAAAACCATTTATTTTTGATATTTTAATCTCATAACCAATTAAAATCGCCCTTTATCAAGAAACAAAAAAAAATTAATTAATTTCCATTAAAAAAAAACTGAAAAAACTTTCAACCAACTAAAAAAACCCAAAAAAAAAAAAGAAAAAAAAACTGAAAAAAACCTTGAACATTCAAATATAATCATCATCGTCAACATTCAGACCCGTTTTCATAGTTTAACAATCGTCAAATTAACCGGGCTGTTCAACAATATCAACAGCCCGGTCAATCAATCAATCAACCTACATTGACGAATAATCAACAAAATTCAAACCCCCCCCCCAAAAAAAAAAACTCGACAACAAAAAACAAAAAAATAAAAATGGAAAGACCATCATCATCATCATCAACAACATCAACGACAACGACAACAACAACAGAGGGAACAGAAGGGAGGTTAAGAATGAGGGAGACAATAAGAGGATGTGGGTTGTCGGGAGGAATAAGGGTAGAGAAGGAGGAGTTAAGGAGGAGAATAAGTATACCACATTACTTAAGGTTGGCTGTAAGGAGAGCAATTAATTCCAAAGATGTGGGAGCAGGTGTTGATTCTGCTGACTTGTTGGCTGCTGCTGAGGTGGAGGATGTTCCTGAGTGTCCCATGGTTGTCTTTGTTAATTCCAAGAGTGGTGGTAGACATGGTCCTGAGTTGAAGTTACGTTTGCAGGATTTGATGGGTGACGAGCAGGCATCATTCTTTTGCTTTGTATTTGTATTCTGTTTTGTTTGTGGGGTTGGCTGTGTTTTTTTGTTTCGTGTTGGGTTCGTGTTGACGGGCTAAGAATTGGTGGTTTGTGTGTTAATGTTATGGTTTGGGTGTCTTTGATGGCGTGTTCGTGTGTCATTTGAGGGGAAGATTGTGTGTGTGTTTTTTTTTAAAGTTTGTAGGTGGGTTTGTGTTGATGGGTGAAGAATATGTGGCCTTTATTTGTGTGTTTTTGGTAGGTGGGTTTATGTTTAAATGTTATGGTTTGTTTGTTCTTTGGGTGTCTTTGTTGGCGTGTTCGAGTCTGTGTTTTGTTTTGAGGGGAAGATTGTGTTTTTTTTTGTATTTGGGTTCGTGTTGATGGGTGAATAATTGGTGGCTTTTTTTGTTGTTTAGAAGGTTTTTTTTGTGGGTTTGTGTGTTGTTTGGGTGTTTTTTGTTGGCGGGTCTGTGTTTGATGTTTGGAGGGAACATTGTGTGTTTTTTTTTGGTGGGTTTGTGTTAATGCGTGAAGAATTGGTACCTTTTTGGTCGATTTGGTTTTTAGAAGTTTTTTTGTGTGTTATTGTAGGTTTCCGGAGGTGGGTACGTGTGTAATGTTGTTAGTTAGGTTTGGCTCAAAGGAGAGATTGTCTTTGTTGTATGTGGGTTTTGTGAATTGGAACCTATTTTTGTTGTTTAGAAGGTTTTTTGTGTGTTGTTGGAGGATTTGGGAGGTGGCTTTGTGTGTGTCGTTGTTGATTGTGTTTGGTTTGGAGGAAAGTTGTGTTTTTGGGTTTGCGTTGATGGGTGAAGATTTGGTACTTTTTTTGTTGTTGTTGTTGTTGTTGTTGTTTAGAACGTGTTTCATTTGTAGGTTTTGGGAGGTGGGTCTGTGTTTAATGTTGTTGGTTGGGTTTGGTTTGAAGGAAAGATTTATGTCTTTGTATGTAAGTTTGTATTAATGGATAAAGAGTGGGCACCCTCTTGTTGTTTAGACGTGTTTTTTTTGTGTTGTTGTAGGTTTTGGGTGGTGGGTATGTGGTATGTACTAACACAAATATGGATGTAGAGTAGGCACCCTCTTGTTGTTTAGACGTTTTTTGTGTGTTTTTGGGAGGTGGATTGGTATTAATGGGCGAAGAATAGGAGTTTTTGTAGGTTTGGGAGGTGGATTTATGTTTAATGTTGATGATTGGGTTTGCTTTGTAGGAAAGTTGATGTCTTTGTATGCGGGTTACTGGGTTTAACAGGTATTACATGATTTGGGAGCCTTTTCTGTGTAAACCTGTCATCCAGTTTGTTGTATTAATGTGATGGCAGTATGCGTGTTGACTGTTGAGGCTTTCTCTACTTGGCATGATTTTGGTTGATTAAACACGTTTCTGCCCATTTTGATGCTTCAGGTTTATGACCTTTCCGATGTAAAGCCTAATGAGTTTGTACAGTATGGATTGGCTTGCCTCGAGCAGTTGTCCTTGGCTGATCCTATAGCCAAACAGACTCGGGAAAAGCTGAGAGTTGTGGTATGTTTATCTCCGAATCGTAACTTCTGTTGCCTTTTTTCTCAAGTGAAGTTCTACAACAGTATTTGCTGGTCTTGTCAGAAGATCTAACATTTAGTATCTTTGATGTTCACTTGTTTATTTTAGTCATGTGCATTTATGGTGTTAAAAACGACGACTTCACCCAGTTTGATTGCATAAATTGAGGCTTGATTTTGTGCCAGGCTGCCGGTGGAGATGGTACAGTTGGTTGGATACTTGGATGTTTAGGAGATCTTCACAAAGACGGTCGATATCCCGTTCCTCCGGTGTCAATTATTCCTCTTGGCACTGGGAATGATCTGTCTAGGAGTTTTGGCTGGGTAAACTCCACTTCTCTTTCGTTTCATGTCTGCTTGCATAGCCTGTTTTCTAATCTGTGTGTTGTGTTTCTTTTTACTGCCTTTTGACAGGGTGGTTCATTTCCGTTTGCGTGGAAGAAAGCTGTGAAGAGGTCTCTTCACCGAGCTAGTATAGGCCCTGTTTGTTATTT
>JAUEKU010212626.1:1754-16519 GCA_032274805.1 Gypsophila paniculata | reverse complement strand
ACATCGGTTTGTAAGTTGTTTTTCCCATTGTAAATAGCACGATGGTAAATATCAACCTATTTTTGTACCCTTCTTTGACCATCTTCTTTCTCCTTTGGCAAAAGAAAGGGGGTTAGCGATCAGTTCGTACTTGTAGGGTATACAATTTAAAGATTTTGAAAATTTTGACGAAAGGCCATTTCATGTATTCATCTCCTTTATCTGTAGCGGTTGTCTAATCAGAATGTTGTACTACGCGAAGAATCCAGGTTGTACAGTCTGAATGACGGTAAGTCGGTAAGCCAATTGATATCTTGAACTGAGATAACAACTCCTTGTGCACTGATATGGTAATCAGCGAAGTTCAATCTTTTTTTTGAACTTACAAAACTGACTTGTAAAAACTGAACTAAATTGATCTATCCAGCACTGAATTTGTTGGATTCAACATCCATCCAACTATGTTACTACCTCGGATTGTTGGAGAAGAATATTATTGAATTTGCGGCTTTGCGCAGAGTTAAGCAAACCTTACGTTACAAAGAAGCTCAAGATACTATAGCTATCCTTGGGTTGGAAATAATTATACCAAGATCGGTTGAACTTAGCAAGAACACGAAAAATTTTAGCGTTTCTTATTACTAATCATATTTTGTACAAGTATTTACGCTCTCTAGGAAAATATATTGGCCTAACAGAAACAAATGGAGGATTTCAATTGATCATTTTTGGAGTTTTGGATGGTCTTCTTAAGCAAGAATTTTATTTGGTAGGTAATATCAATGAAGTTACGCTGAGAGCTATGAAATTAGAAATGGAGAACAAATTGAATAAAGGAAAATTGTCATTTTGGGTGCCTAAGGTTTGCTCTAAGTTCAATTTGGGTACTTGAGATTTGGATAATCTCAATTTGGGTACCTTAGGTTTAAGCTTAGTTTCACATTATGTGCCTAAGGTTTGACAGGTTTCATTTTGGGTGCCTAAGATTTGTAATATTTTCACTTTAGTGATAATTATAATTAGTTACTCCGTATAATTATAATTTTGATTGTTTATTGAATTATTATCAAACTATAAAATACTATATGATTGCATATATATAATTTAGTAAATTATGAATTTTGAGCAAAAGATATGAAATATAAATTTAGAACTCAACAAAGAAAATATTTTTATTGGCATGATATTTTTTATTTATTTATAATGTTTCTGTAGTTATTTTGGAACTTGTTAATTGAAAATAATAGTAAAATGTGACCACTTTATAATTTAAGGTTTACAATTACGATTATAGTAAAATATGTGACTGCATTTTAGACTCGAAAAAATGATCACATTTTATTCAATATAACTCGTCGCACGCATAAGACATTCTCGAACTAATTTTTATGGAAACACTAGTGATGAGGGATAGTGGGATAATACAAAATAACGAATTGAAATTGCTATCGTGAGACCTTCTCACCCTATCACTTGACAATATGTGTATGTATCTAGAGGCGACTTTTACTATCACTTTTTACATTTTTTAAACAAAAAAAGAAGGAAAATAAAAGTCTAAGAGTTTTAGAATTTGTCGTTTAAGTAGAAAGTAATTTAGGACATTTAAGTTAATTATTATCCAATTTTTACATTTTTAAACCAAAATATATTATATGATTCAAATTGAGCTTTAAATTGAAACTTATATGAAACTTGAGGTATCCTAAGTGAAATCATGAAAATTGAGGTACCTAAATTACAACTAGGATTAAATTTGAGGTACCCAAATTGATATTATCCAAATGTGAGGAACCCAAATTGAACTTTTATAAAACCGTGGGCATCCAAACTGAAAATTTTCCTTGAATAAATGACCTTAAATCTTTGTGTAGTGACTCCTAATCGAATTGTTTGGAGTTTCAAAGTAGAAGATATCATTTTATCTTCAATACTGGTCCAAATGTCACCATTTTTTTTTTCGATTCTCTCATCGCCATTTTTTTTCTTTGTTTATTTCGCCTCATTTTTAATCGAACCTGGTTATTTAAATGGATGTGACACTTAAAAAGCTCTAATATCAGGTAGAGTAGAGTAGAGTTTGTAAGGTGATTAAAGTAAAAGAAAAAGGGAATAGTTTATCATTTAAACCTTTTCAATGTAACATTAATAGTATTAAACTCTTTATATAAGAATTACTTATATTTAAATGATTATAATAATAAAATTAATTTGATGATAATTTTATTGCTACATGACATAAAGTAAATAAAATTGATTCTTAAGTTATCTTGTAACTATTAAATATTATAATATATATAAATAATATTTTATTAATAATTATTTCAAATATGATATATAAATATCACGGAGTAATATTTTTATAACTTAAACTAACTTATCTTTGACTCATCAGGTTAAGTGTTAACCGGTCATACTTCGACCCTAAATTAATGGGCCGTTTTATTTTCGAGTTAAACAGGTCACGGGTAAAGATTTACGGGTCTTAACCCTTAAAAAAGAGGTCGATTTGGGTTGATTTGCCGGCCGGATAATATTTTGACATCTTTACTCTTATCCAATCAGCTTATCTTTCCTATAATTAACCCGATTCGGTTTGTCCAGCCCAATTATTTCAAATGGGTAAAAATCAATCCCATTTAACCTCTATATAACATTTTAACCCATTAAACCCATTTGGATCACCTAACCTATGTAGATTACTTTCACTACATTTAACACAGGTATGGCCCATTAATCATTTTTATTACATGGCTGGTTATTTGAGGTCGATAGATAATTTTAACAAATTTTGACCCATTTTTATATCACACAAATTCTCTTGTGAGACGGTCTCACAATAAGTTTATTGTGAGACTTCTCACAATGAGGTAGTTGTTTTTTTTTTTTTTTGATATATTTTCTTTAATTTGTCTCACGTCTCACTGTATGAGACGATTTCACAAGAGACTTTCTGTTTATATTAATAGGTATTCTAGTGTAGGGTTCATGTTAGACGGCCTCAACCCTAGTCCATTTCAAATAAACTTCACATCGAGTTTGTGTCGACCCAATTACTTAACTAAGTTATCAAGCCTCAATAATCCTATGCACTAGTTTCATGTCAGGCCCTTTGCTATTTTGGGGTCGGGCGCTCAATATTTGTCTGCTTATTACCAAAGGTTTGTGTTAAACTACTATTATCACTTTTTACTAGTCCATACTCCATAAATTATGATAATAAGTAGATTAAATCATATTTTTTTAAATGAAAAAAAAATAGTTAATGCAAGTCTTTTTCAAAATAAAGGTAAATAAATTATTATATTTTAGAAACTACGGAGTATATCTTTAATAGCAAATCCATCCACTAAATCGAAATTAACAAATGCTGCCCTCATATTTTAATCTCCACGCACCATGCACAAGCGCGATTCCTGGTTGGAAAATCCCTATAACCTAGTCAAATACTACTATATCTACATTGACAATATATATATAATTATTAACAAGCTACTTAAATTAATTGTATATACTCCTCCTACGTATTCCTTAACTACTACAAAGGTGACTACATGTAGCTTAGGGGACCACGCTATATATGTCTCACGGGAAGAATTAACGTATTTTTAATTTAGTCCAAGCTGGTGGGTATAAAGATGGACTATCCTATCCGATTCACTCATTTCCTTATGTTTATTTTTAAATTCGTTCATTCGGAAGATATATGTGAGTAAAAGTATGCTTTAATTCAAATTTTAGCAAAAGAAATTTATATAAACAGAATACGTAACTAAATAATGGATGATTTATTATAAAAAGAAAAACGTAAAGAAACAAGTGAATCTAAATGAGTATGAAATATATATTTGGCTTTAGTGTAATGATGCTAACCACGTAGACAAGTGCGTTATAGTAATAAAGGAAATGAGAAAGGACCTACGCAATATAAGTAGTTGATGAAATGGAGAAATATAGGTAAAGCTTAAGGTACATGTACAAACATGTTGTCCACATCGGTAGAAGCCACTAATCCAGCAAACTATTGGATCCAAAGCGACAGCTAAGTAGGTTTTTCTCTTTTTTGAGCCAAAAGTTGTGGGAATGACTACCATCATTCTTCTCTCTTTTTGCCTCACCCAACCATTTTCTAGCTTCTACCCCACCTTTTCTTT
Source organism: Gypsophila paniculata (assembly GCA_032274805.1). Taxonomy (NCBI): domain Eukaryota; kingdom Viridiplantae; phylum Streptophyta; class Magnoliopsida; order Caryophyllales; family Caryophyllaceae; genus Gypsophila; species Gypsophila paniculata. The sequence goes on along the minus strand of JAUEKU010212626.1, from coordinate 12,386 downwards.
TTTTCTTTTTCTATATTTCCAGCCCCACATCTCCACCTAGAGGTGGTCATTTGAACATGTCGGCTCGGCCCGCCATTCGGACCTAAAAATGTCAGACTCGGACCGACCCGTCTCGACCTGGGCAAAGACGGGCCGATTTTGGGTCTAAATAATCGGAACTGGCCCGTTGCAGACTCGTTGACCCGCCCCGACCCGTTCTAACCCGCCTTCGGGCCGATTCTAACCCGCCTTCGGGCCGATTCCGGGTCCACTAATCAAGGTGGCGGGCCAACCCGGCTCGGCCCGCCTTATTAGACTGGCCGGTTCCGGTTCCAAAAATATGGAACCGGCCCGCCACGGGTTGGCCCGGCCCGGCCCGTGGCCACCTCTATCTCCACCTTATTACTTCCTCTTATATTAATTCATATATTTGGAAATAATTAAAAAAAATAATTATTGTTAGAGGATGAAATCAATTCGAGACTCCAACCATCAGTTTAGACTTTTGGTTGAGATGATTCTTTGACGTGGTATCAAAACTAGTATGACTAAGAGATCAATAATGATTCAAATATCACAATCCCTTCGAATTGGGACTCCAACTATCAAGCCAATAAATCAAGTAATTAATTCTCAAGATATATATAGTTCAATCGAACTCGTCAATTATTTATAAAATATAGACCATATCTTGCGTGAAAATGTTTAACTTTTTTAGCGGCACACTGTTTAAAGGTTAGGAGTGTTGGATGAAAAATTGTTTTAAATTTGAGGATAAATTCTTAGGCCCTCCCAGTGTGCCACGTCATCATACATCACAATCAATAAGAGTGTTGGATTAGAAATTGTTTCCCTAAATATTTACGAATATCCTAACTCAAATGAAAACGAAAATTTCTTATTGATTTGGATGTACAAGATTTTCATACTCCATAAGCTAGTAAGAATTTTTGATATTTGAGACATCCATTTGTCAATGTACAAACTATTTTGTCTGCCTTATTGTAGACCAATTAGGATCGTTTCCATTTATTCCCCTCTCCATTTCCTATCTATAATTTATTAATGGTCTAGATTTTATTCCCGGACAATTTAACGGTTACTTGTTTAATAAGGTAGAGAATATATAGTAACATAATATCGGTGTATTAGAAAAAATAAAGAGGATCCTTACTTATTGACATACAATAGCAAAGTAAAAAGCTGCACAAAATTAAAACCATTTACTCGTGTATACTAATGTGGTTGATGCATATCATACACAAAAAACATGTACTAGTATTGCATGCAGCAGACATATTGTAGAACTTTATGCTTTAGATCCAACAAAGATCATGCAAAAATTTCAAAAAGAAACAGCCCCCCTAAAAAGAAAATAAACCTCGTTGTCGATAGATGGAAGATGGGCTATCTAGATCCGCTAATAATGCACTTTTATTTGGTGTTTCTTTGATCATTTTCTTGTGTTTCCCTCCATCGAATCTTCATTTTGTGTCAGACTGACCCATTCATTTGTTGTTGTTGTTCTCTTCTATTTTGACTTTATTTTCTCCTTCTAGCTCGGCGGACGGCGTTCTACTACCTGCCATACATATATCCAATTACCAACCTTAATTATTCATTTATCTGTTTTACGTATTAGTGTACTCCCTCGACCTATTTAATATTTTACGTTTATTTATTTTTTTGTATAATAGGAGTCATAAGAGCAATTTGGTGCTGACGAGATTCGAATCTCATGTCATGAGTTCTACCACTCATCATGACTTTACCAACGGACCTAGGTAACACCTGCTATTTTACGTTTATTTTTGAAGTACTTATTTAGGAGAATTATTAATAGTTAGTTAGTTATACTAAGATTAAAAGTTTCTAAAGCGGTATTTGATCAACAAAAAAACACTTTGCCTAAACACTCATTTTTGCAAATGTTGGAAATAATTTTTTAAAATCTCTGAAACTATGATTTTACTCTCAAAATTAGAATCATCAAGGGGTGTTCAGCCCAACTTTTGAAAATGTTTTTTTGACCCGAAACACTATTTAGTCAAATACTCATTTTAGAAAAGTTGGAAATAATTTCTTAGATCTTCAAAACCATGATTTTGATCTCAAAACTAGAAGCAACAATTTGGTATTTTTTTTTTAAGTTTCCTGAATTTTTTTGAAATTCCGTAAATCAGAGTATTTTAGTTTTCTAAAATTTCCTGAATTTTTATTGAAATTTTCTGAAATTTGGTTACGTTAAAAAAAAAAGTTGAAGTTCCCTTAATGCATTCATGTATTTTGACATATATGAGCATCAGTATTTAGACGGAAAAAAATCTAATGATATTGCGAGATGTAGCGGTAAATGTCTAAATGATGTCATAAAAATTGTGTTTTAATACTAAGGGGAAGGGGGATGGTCATTAATACTTCTCATAGCAATACTAGTAATGGCCAATTAGGTAGATACAACATACAAGTACAATAGTATGTTAGCAACAAGATTTTATTATTGGTAGTTGAATCCTTTACATGTTTACAAACCTCTTAACGGTTGATTATAAATAATTTTCTTGCAACTTTACTTAGTGAAATGTACCAAATCAAGGGGTAAATCAATTGGAGGACAATGTAGTGACATCGAAAAGGCTACACTTACACTTAGTGCAAGAGTAAGAAAATTTGTAATTACTCTCTTATAAATATTTTTTCTAAAATTACTCCCTTATATAATTTTTTTTGAAATTACTCTCTTTTAAGACACTTTTGATCTAAAATTGCTCTCAAAGTTCATTTTTTGTCAAACAAAAGTGGAATATTTCAGTCCATTTGAATATGTTTCTTAGAGATTTAAGAGTACATTGATTTAAGAATTTCTTAACATGTTCAAATGGACCGAAATATTCGACTTTTGTTTGATCGAAAATGAAATTTGGGAGCAATTATAAATAAAAGTGTTTTAAAAGAGAGTAATTTCAAAAAACAATTATATAAGGGAGTAATTTTAAAAAAAGTGTATTTATAAGAGAGTAATTACAAATTTTCCCTAAGAGTAATTTCATACACCATTAATAAGCTACCGCCATGTGTATTTTTTATTTTATTTTGATTTGTTAAATAATTTCAATTTTATTATGTGTTAAAAGGGTCATAACGTCAATTTATGTTGAATATGGACAAATATTTTTCATTTTAAATGTAATTTGTTCAATTATGGTACAAATATTATTGAATTTATATTGCATGTTTATCCCTAAAATTATGGATTTTTGGTTAGTTTATTAAGATACATATTTTTTTGGATTTTTTGTGAAATATTATCTTTGTTATACGTGTGTTTGGTTTGATTTTTTGGAAATGAAATTATAAAATAATTGGTTTCTTTAATTTTTTATGATTACTTGGGAAAAACCTTAAAAAGTACTTTATATTACATAGAATTATTATACAGCCAAAATATATTTTACCAAATACATAAGAAAAAAAATATTAAAAAATGTGTATTTATTTTATTATTTATTTCATTGAGATTTGATAATTCAAAATTTTTTCCAAAATGTGTCAAACCCTAAGATTCATGCTAAAAATTATTATGGAAAGTAATTAATCCTAAGAATAATTATAATATTTTTAATATACATTCCAAATTCAAAATGACCAAATTGTCTTCCTATTAATTGTTTTTTAATACATCAAATAAAAACAAAAATTGCCACATGGAGGCATAGAATTGGCGGTGTATGAAAAATCTCATACACTTAGTGTAAGTGTATCATCTTCCTGAAAAGATAGAGTACTATTTTCTTGTTGATTTGGAAACATTTGATGGAGTTTTTTTGATGAAAAACTGGAATACCAAAGAAAACAAGCCTAAAAGAAATCAAGATCCGTCAAATATGTTCAACACCATTTTCAGGCACAAGTCCGACCACCTTGTGAGATACGGAGTATTTAAAAAATGTCCTCAGTCACGAGATTGAAAGGCAAGTAAAAACGTTTCATAAGCAGCACCAGTACATCGAACTAGCACCAGTCGGACTCAACTTCGATTGAGCAACGCCTAAGGATTAATGCCTTTGAAGGCCAAACATCGTTGTTGCAGCTTCTGCAATCAATAAGTCGACTGTCGTCCCACCCACTTTATTATCGTGTCACAGGAATTATCCTTAAAAGCATCGAATTATCAGAGTAAACTATTGCATGAGAGTTGGGGAACGTTCATACACAGAAAACTGGCGCAAAAATGGCTTCTTTTATGACAGTACTTATGAATTACAAGTATCAAATACAAATTCACAAATGAAACATTTGTAATATCCTTGAAAAATAATAATAAAAATAATAATAATAAGGCGTTCCATTAGGTTGTTATCATGTCGTCGTTTCATTCCGACACTCATCTTGGAGATCCAACGAACATGCTTTCATTGCATCCCGATCAATCCTGTTCACAGCAAAAACAAGAAAATCATGGAGACTTATACACAGCAACTTTATTAGGTTTTTCTGTTTGCATCGTCTTTAATCAGACTCTCGTATGCGTGCTATACACCTCATTAACAAATGAGAAAAGTACCAACCACCGTTTCAGGCAATTCCAACTAATTTTCCTTCCGAGTTTTAATCGCAAAATATGATAATGAAAAGTGCATGAGCTAAGCACGAACCTCAGCATCTTGCGAGCCATCCGCTTTGCCAGAAGTTTCCATTCTTGTGTCTTCTGTGGTACATAAGAGATAACAATATGTCAACAGTTACAGAAGTAGGTAATGCGGCGGAGTTCATGTTTGATTGAAGTTGTAATAATCTGTTCTAATACTCCTGCTACTTAAACAGTTGGCTTCGAATTTGTTCGCCTTGCTCAACGTGAGGCTAACAAAAATTTGAATCAAGGGAATACATGTTAAATCCTATATAGAACGCTTTGAGCCACACCCATCCACCCATTAAGTCACTGACGTGTTGGGTAAAAGTCACACTGTAAGAGTTAAGCCTCTGTTCAACTTTCATGAAGTCCCAGAGTTTTTCCTTTGATGGTAGCAGCGATGACAATACCCACTACCTCTAAAGCTCCTGCTCATAGGGGGTGACTCGGGTGAGAAAGGTCGAATATATATGTAGCTAAAGCTCAAAATTTATCGATGCAATGAGAATTAATCCTCAATTCACTTAGACACGAATACCATGGCACCAGGATTAACGGCATTAGACATCAGTGTACGGTGTGTGTACCAAGACACTCTGCAACACCGAATGTACCTTCAGTTGAAAGGGTGGGAACTGTGAAGCGTGGGTAAGTACACATTTTTTGACAACCCAAATCAAGAATTGCTACATATCAATTAAAAGCATACGAAATATCAGGGGGCCCAAAAAAATTATACTCATAGAAATGAGTAAATGACTGTCAACAAACAACACCGGTCTATTAATGAATATAAGGCAATGAGAGCGATTATTTCAATTTTATGATTCATATCAGAGGTAATAACCCAGCTTACCTCCGTCTTCAGTCCACAGAGTCAGGTTGTCTCTCAGCAGCTGCATGATCAAGGTGCTGTCTTTGTACGAGTCCTCGTTCAGTGAGTCAAGCTCGGATATAGCTTCATCAAAAGCTTGTTTTGCAAGGTGGCAGGCTCTGTGATGACGAGTGTAAGCTTGTTTTCAATACATCAGTCATAATGAAGAATCAGACGCAGTGTTCCCAGTTTTACCTCTCAGGCGAGTTCATAATTTCGTAGTAGAAGACTGAGAAATTTAAAGCTAGACCGAGGCGGATAGGATGAGTTGGAGATAACTCAGTCTCAGCAGTAGCTGAAGCAGTCTGCAAGCACATGACCAAAGGACTAAAAGGTTATGAAAGAAAGATCACTTATCTAGCATTTGAGCAAATTCATTAGCATATTGTAACACAAATAAGTTTCTTGGTATAATGGTCTTACAATAACTTTTGTAAAACTACATCACGACCAAAGATCAAAAAAAGTGACTGACGATTGTCAATCTAGAAGTAACAAACTAATAAGGATCACTAAACTTATACTCCATATAAGGAGTTGCTTTATTTTCCGGACGGTGGTTGTACAATAAGTCGTGTAAGTCAGTTATGCACGATAGAGCAAGTATTAGTGTCGTAAATCTATTAAAAATTTCCTTTTTTTCATTTATCCTATGGATAGGAAGAGCCCCTTTCAAAGTAAGTAGCAAATATTCTACATACATGTAAAAGTGTGTATTACATCATAAGAATACGAAATAACTTCGAAATGGTCACAGAAATTCTTTAGGACCGTTTACACTCGAAGAGTATTGTTATAACAAAATAGTTAAGTTATGACCACTGAATAAAACGCTTGTGATCATGTAAACAAGTGATTCATGACTGAACTAATGACAGAAGGACAACTTACCTTGTATGCTTCGAGAGATTGCTCAGCCACTTCATTCTTCTCATTCCCAAACTTAAATTCGGCTAAGTAGCGGTAATAATCCCCCTTCCTGAAACCAATCAAAACAGTTTCTGGGGTGTTAGGGATCTGTGTTTCATGTGAAACAACGGTAGCCAGCAAACAACATATATAAATCTAGGGAAAGGATATAAAAAATACAGGAAACTAACAAATCAAGTTCAGGCTTTAACTTTTAACTTAAGTCCAAATTTCAAAACTAAACTCGCGAAACATTTTTCAACAAACAAGGTCAAGAAGAAACTGGAAATGCTCGAGAAACAGCTGCCCTGAAAATATGCATAAACAATGATACCACTAACACTTCTGCAACAAAGACTGAAATATAAACATCACTAAGATACTTGTCAAACTAAGGTGGAAAGATGAAGCCAATTGAGCATTCATCTCAAATCAAATGCAGCAACCTTGACAGAAAAGATATAAACAAACCAAAAATTCCACGACAAACCAAATTTGCCGTAACTCACATTTTGTAGTAAAAGACGGTAGATTCTGCACCAGTACAAGCAGGAACAAGGTGTTCATCGATGACAGTCATAATGTCTGCACATATGGTGGACAACTCCGACTCCACCTTCTGTCTGTACCCCTTGATCCTTTTCACATTCACTTCATTACCTCGGGACTCCTCCTTCTGCTCAATGGAAGACAAGATCCTCCATGCTGCACGTCGTGAACCCACGACATTTTTGTATCCGACGGAAAGCAAGTTCCTCTCTTCAATAGTCAGTTCCACCTTAAGGGCAGCAACCTTCTTCATTGCATCTACCATTTCTGCACCATGACATTTTCATCATCAATATTCAGAATTTTCAGATTCAAATTAGTCCCAAACTCCCAATTCCTTGTAATCTGTAGACTCATTTTTAAGTTAAGTGGTGTTTCACAATCATAACAAACATGGTAATACTGTAATATCCATAGTATTATATGAGGTACTGAGATTTGAACAGCAGCAATAAGCGTCATTAGATATCAATGTGATGCTAAATGGTTACGAGTATATCACAGTGTATACTCCATTACTTATGCTTGGTGGAAGTCCCCAAAGTGGTTGGTTAGCCCAAGTCAGGATGTTTGATGCCGGGTCGAATGTCCGAAACTCAACACCTTGACACTGACACGAAACATCACTTCCACACTTCATTGTAGAACAAATACTTGCAACTTCTTCACAAAATGGACGTGTCCGACAATTGCACCAGAGTCTGAGTAGCGAAAAGTTCGTATAGTTTCAAAGAAATCCTTATGTTTTCGCTATAATGAAAAGTCAACATCCAAGTATTGGGCGTCCCACGATGAGTTCGCATAGTCATTTAAAGAGTTGCAATAACATACTGTAGATCGTATCCAGCATATCTATAATGTCAGGGTAACGGAAGTCCCAAGACGAGTTTGCAAAGTGTAATTAAACAGCCGACTGATTATACGTTTCTAAAACTCATCAAACACAATCACTGACCAAACTTATAGTCAGAACTTATAAAACCCGCCATTTTCCACCTACCTAAAATTTGACCACCATCAAAATTAAAAGTCGCAAATTCTACAGAAATCATCAATCATTCCACAAAATCATATATGTGTTCATCTACAACTGAGTAACACAACTACCAGATCGATCTTTCGAAAATTCATTAAATATCATCACCAAACTCATCCCAAAGTCGATCTATCTCACCTCCTGACTCCTGAAGACTCCATCCTAATCAAAACGCCATTAAATCTCGTAACTAAGCAATCAAAAACTAAAAACTACACCTTCATTTAAAACTGATTAATGCAACTATCTGATTATTCTTTCAATAAGTCATCAAATACAGTCACCAAACTCGTCACCAAGTCAACTTAAGTCCCAAACACTCCATCCTCACTATAACGCCATTAGATCCCGTAACTACACCATTATATCACGTATACGGCATAATCACTAACCACGGCCTAAAACTGCCTTATAAAACCTCTAAGTGTGTAATTAGTACTAATCAGCCCCACAAAAACCGCCGTGTCAAATTAAAACCACAAATTCTCACGTGAGACGGTGTAACGATAACCTCTCCACACGATTAATAGTTTTTTTCCAAAACTTATTTTATTCCTCTATTTTTATTTTTTAGTTCTCTCTCAAAAAGTAAAAACACTTTCGCTTCATACTCTCTCGTTCTCGTGCTATTTTAATGCGAGACGGTTTCATAAACACCAATTACGTAACAACCAATAAGAATAGTTAGTCTTCTTCAATAAGACCGTCTCATATTAAATTAGTACACGACAAAACTACAATAAACTTCAAACTAAACAAAAGAAAAAAGTTAAAAGTAAAATCAGAATTAGAGAAAATAACTATCCTTCATGTTAATCTTACGGTCAGACCGCCTTATACAAGAATTTGCTGAGAAAAAGGAACATACATCGAATGTATTACCTCAGGTTAGTGTTTTCCCGAGTTTTGCTATAAAGTTTTTGAGGTACCTATAAACACATTATACAAAACTCGGAAATTTTCTATGAATGCTCATAAACTTTTAAACAAAACTCAAAAACTTAAATCATGATGTAATACATCGGATGTATAATCCACGTATTGATAAACATATGATAACTTTTGACAAGTAAATAAATTGAAAGAAAAAGTAATTCCGAAAATGAGATATTGGTAGAGATAACAAGGTATCGTAAATTGTGAACATGTCAAATAACATGTTTGTTTGATTAAGTTTTAATGAAAATGTCCTTGAAGACGAAGGAATAAATGTCTTTTAAAATAGGTTTGTGTTAAGATTTTTCAAATAAGACTAGACAGGTCCTTATTCGTATACTTACTCGACGAATTAATTGATTAATATGTATTCTGTAGTTGATATTTTACAAGACCTTCCCATACGGACTATTAATTTAGTGTCAACGTAGTTATGAAAAAACAAAAAAATAGAAAACAGAAAATTAATACTCTGTATTTCATAATAATGAATTGAAAATAATTTTATTATGACTGGCCTTGTAAATTCATTAGACGGCCTTGTAAAATATCATTATCACCTAGTAACCCGATCTCATTTTTTTTCCATTTTATTTTAGTAAAAGGAGACGTGCAAGACAAATATTTACATTTTTCTCTCTCTTTTGCCGGACCAATTCAAGTCTTACCCTTCATAATAATACAACAAAACATTTGATGAAAATTACAACTTCAACCTTTGACTAATTAACACCATTAAACAAAACCACCAACTTTTACATGTTAAATTAAGAAATAATTTCGAAATACACCAGGTATACCACGTCATCGTATACTTCTCGATAAATACATCCGATGTAAATATAATTTCTCGACAAATTAGTTCATTCCTATACACAATTTGGAAAATATTTTTCTTTCCATCATCACATCTGATTTGTTCTTAAAATTAATATCATGAAATAAAATAATTACGGAGTATGTTTTTTAATATCTAGGTACAGAATTATGAAGAATATTTCAATTAATGAAATTTTATTTCTGTAATAATAAAATTAATACGGAATAAATAATCAAATAAATATATAGAATTATAATGTAGGATTAGTTAGATTGCACTCTACAAATAAAGGTTTGTAACGTTTACTTTCTTTTGACGGTCATTGTAACGTCTACTTAATAATATTACGGAGTACTACCCTGTTTTTTGTCTAATAATTTGTTCTCCGTATATCTTTTTATTTTAACAACTAAATTAAATTATTTTAAGAAAAATTAATCGATCTATTTATCATCTAAAATAATCAGCCAAAATCGACATTTTCCCTCATTGATAATATAAAAACAATCATTATGCATTAATCACAAAAATGTAAACAAATGATCGAGATTTACAAAGTTTTCAACTTCTGCATTCAGTGAAGAAAAAATGAACAGTATGTAAGTAAAAAAAAATTAAATGTATTGAAAAACAATCAATGTACACTCATTATCTATGTACTTAAAAATAAATGACGGAGACAGATAAAAAATTGTTCACATTCCCAACAAAAAAATAAATTTTTATTTCATTTTTCACTAGAAATTCAATGGTATAAGTTTCATACTCGATTCCGAGTAATTTTTTTCGTAAAGTCAAAAAATCTTCAGCTGGATAACAAAAAATGTCATAGAACAAAAGTGAAAGACGAGTTTACTGATGCATAAAATATGACTACATTTAGACTGATCGTGACC
>JAUEKU010212518.1:2681-16530 GCA_032274805.1 Gypsophila paniculata | reverse complement strand
CTTCTACAGAGCTCAAGGTCAAGGATGACGATCAACTGCCTCGTTACAATCACACGCTCGCCAAAATTTTGGTCCAGTATAATGCTGCTGTAAGTATATGTGCTAATGTAAACCTGTAGCACCTATTTACATAATTGGTAGTGACTAGGTTCTTTGAAGTCCTAAAATTATAATAGTTCAGTTTATGTTTTAAGGGCAACAATTTTTGCGCCAAAATGAAGATATATCCACTATCCATCGTCGAAATTGGGAAGACAAGCCTGTCACATATCCAAATAATCCTTGGCTCATTCCTCCTACAATAGAAGCCTAGATGTTAGATGTGAGGTGAATTGTTGAGCTTATTACTACAACAACATAGCTTTAATCCCAAAAACTATCGAAGACTGGGCGTTTAATTCAGATACTATACTAATAATTTTTCATTAGTTATAGTTGTCTTTTTACGATATTGCATTACCTGGGTTTTATTTACTTAATATGTTTAAGTAACTGGGTAATGACTGAAAACTACATGTGGTCTAATACAAGCTGGTTTTTACTTAGCTTATGCGTTTGAGCAGTAGGAAAGTTGACTGAAGAGTTTTGATACGTAACTACCCTGCGATGTAATTAGGGTAGGATTTGTCGTGATCTTACAGCCTAATTGTGGGACTTCTGTGGTTTCTGCAGGTTTATGAGTCAGACTTGACAGATCTATTTACTTGGACATGCTCAAGATGTACAGGCAATGCAAAGGTTCTTAGTACTTAAGTAACTGATTACCAGTATCAATAGGTTTATTCTGGTGCTGATGGTATTTGTTTTTTCATATTAACATGGGCTCTTTTTCATGGTAACAGGAATTTGAGATCATCGAACTGATAGTTGATATCGAGCACTGTTTGCAGGTCGGTCTGTCATTAACTATCTTATCATCTGACTGCTTGTCACTTTGTTCCCTTATGCTTCTTCAAGTCTTCAAATCTGTACGTTTCATTCTCATTACCTGCTGCAGGCATATGTTGGGTTTGCAGAAAATCTGAATGCTATTATCATCGCGTTTAGGGGAACCCAGGAACACAGGTTCCATGCTATTACTTTCAATGCTCTTGTGGTAGCCTTTTCTTTGATTTTTTTTAGGAGGGAAGCGGGTTAGGTGTATAAGCACTTGTATGCTGCATGTGGAGGGAAGCATGAGGCCCTCACTGTCTCTTTTTTCTGTCTTTTTTATTTTTATTATATTTTAAACTAGCAGTAAGATTGATTGCCATAATAATCAATGTTAGCAAACTTAGAGTTCATTTTGAGATTAGGTGGCTTTAGTCTCTCTGAGTTTATTTGTCATGCTTAAGTTACTTGCTCTCGTATCTAGGCCCTTTATCATGGCTTCAAATCTCGGCTGATACGTTCTTGCTCTCGTATCACCCGAGATGTATTGGTTTTGAAGACATTTGATGCAAGATATCTTAAGATGTTCTGGTAAATTAAAATTTGGACAAAATTGTTTGAGTTAGCCAAGCTATATATAATGTGTATCAGCCAATTCGTTCCGATATAGCCCTCGAAAGGCCCAAGATGACCAAGTTATGTACCTGCCAAAGTTTTTTGAGAAAACAATAAGAATTTGTATATATGGGTCAAACTATTTTATTACTGTATATATACATTTAATCATATAGACAATGCACTGTAAAATATAGACAGAAGGTTTTAAAAATGGATGTCGTCGCGATAACCATGACTCGAGCTCGACGACTCCTTTGAGCACTACCATGACCGACACCTAGAGTTCATTGTTTGGTTGATGTGAACTAATAAGACCATGTACTAATGTTCTTGAACAAAATTGAGAATCTGAGACTCTGAATAGGATAAATTTTATGGAGTTGGCTCAGCTTCTAGGTGAGAGGGAGACATTAGATTTGTGTTATGGGTTATGTTGATCGCTCATCACTTTAGGAAACTACACACGCCCTTCTCCACCAACCCTGCCTCTATATTTTCCCCTACACTGATCCACTAGAACCCTGACCGGCTGACCCGATATGGATGATTATCGAGTTTAGTGGTGGTGGTGCTGGTAGTGGTGGTGGTGGTGGTGGTGGTGGTAGAGGGGTGATTGACATGGGTGGCCAGAGTCGCAGGGGTAGTTGACAGTGGTGACTGAGTAGGGAGGATGATATGAGGAGAGAGGATGTGGGAGAGGGGTTTACGGTTACTCTGTTAGTAATAGTGGGTATTTGCAATGGTAAGATAGTAATTGTTTTTATCATAATAAAACAATTTTATGAGAAGATTTCATGATTTTTGACAAGTCAAGACATTGTTGATGGCAAATCTCATTTGGCACTTGTTGACGGGCGGAGTATAACTTGAAGGTACCTTCAAAATATAAAAAATTTGGCTCCAATTTTACAATGACTTGGATACTTGGTACTTTATGTCATACTCATCAAAAAATATGGAGAATCATTTCTTTCTTCGAGTAGCTTTAATATTCAATTTAGAAAGTAGGTAAAAGTTTCGTATGTTTTCTCATTGCTTTTTAATCGATCTTGATTTGAGTTTCGTGTTTCTTCGTTTGAAGGAATCAAGGAAACTTTGGTTATGGTAAAAAAAACTCTACCATGTTATGACCTTGGCTGTTTCATATAATCCTATCTTTTTGTGGGTATCTCTTTTAACCAATCACTATTGGACTATAATTTAGTTGTATTTTATTTATACATAATTGATTTATTAGGTATATCCATATTTGTTGAACGGTAACTAGAATCTTTACGATTATGAAGTAGCAATAAGTTGAGACAATTAGCGATATAATTTCCATAATGGAATAGTTTGAAACATCATACTTGATCTTTTCATCATGCTGGAGATGCTGCATGCATCCGACCCCGCACCCCCGCGCCTTTGAGGTGTAGGGGTAATATTGTTGTGCAGATATTTATCTGTTCTATAATCTGCCACGCTGTGATAATTAGATATGATATGTTACTAGCATAACTTCTTTCTGCAGCATACAGAATTGGGTCGAAGATTTGTACTGGAAGCAGCTTGATCTTAATTATCCAGATATGCCAGATGCAATGGTAAATATATCATGAATGTTTTAGTCACCTGCTCTTAGCTGTCCATTACTCCAATTCTTCTCCGGCTGAGTAAATGAGTGCTGACATCTGAACTCCTAATCCTATAACTTTTGTAGGTCCACCATGGGTTTTACTATGCTTACCATAACACCACTTTGCGCCCTGGAGTAGTGAATGCTCTCAGACGAGCAAGGAAGTTATTTGGAGAGATTGATGTCATTGTGATAGGGCATTCAATGGGTGGGGCTATGGCTGCTATCTGCGCCCTCGATCTCACGGTAAATCAGCATAAATTCTTTTGCTGTGGCTCTAGTTTGTGGTAGTATGTTGGGGGCCTGTTCAATCCTTTTAGGCTATGTTTCCTTTGCCTTGAATTTGCAACATCTGCAATCATCTTTTGAATTTCAGAATTTTAAATGAGAAATACATTCTTTTTTTGGGGATGATGAGAAACTCTGCAAATTGATAGCTCTCAACTTTGTATATATATGAGGACTGTTGTAATGTTGAGGCCAATCGACAAAATTGAGGAGGTCGTGGTAGTGATTGGCAATTATCAATGAACATGGAGCACTGCTGGAAGTGTTTATTGTGCCTACTGCATACTTTTGCAGTGGACTTGTGTTGCACGAATTGCACCGAGCAAAAGAGCGTTTATCGCTCTATAATGGCCTTGTTTGTCTTGCGGTCCTCACCTGCCTGTTATGCCTACATTGTCTAGTATCTAATAGGCGATGGTTGTTAGGGATGGATGTAACGATAGATGAGTGCTGGAGAGGGTTGCAAGTTGGTATCAACCTGCATGTCTTCTCCCTCCTCTATGTATTGTGCCTACATCAATTACTGAAATCCTTCTCTTATTTATTGCTCTACGGCTGTTTGATGTTTGTTTATGTTTCAATTACTTGGTATCTTTATATTTATTCTATTGCTTAATTTTTTTTTAATTTTTATGTCTCTCCTCTCTCCGTTTTCTCTTCCTTGACTCCATGCAATAGTTTCTGTTAGCTCACCAGGATCAATATTGTACTAAGACTCTAGGGTCGAATTTATAATAAGCTATACAGGCTTGAAATGCTAAATAGAGGATCCGCTTACTTAAGAATATTTTATTTTTTATTATTATTTTCTTTTGGGTGCCAGGCATGTTCTTTTATTTAAGAACTTTTTATTGTTGACAGGTACATCATAAAATCGACAATATTCAGGTTATGACCTTTGGGCAACCACGTATTGGGAATGCAGCTTTTGCTTCATATTATATTCAGTATATTCCAAATACAATTCGTGTCACCCACGATCGCGATATAGTGCCACATTTGCCTCCCTACTATCGTTATTTTCCTGAGAAGACATATCATCATTTCCCTCGAGAGGTATGTACGTATATTTTAAAAATTAATGTGAAATTTTAATTTTCTTCTGTTTTAAACATTAGTTAACTGTAATGGACATCTTAAAGAATCAAGCATGTAATATAGAGAATGACAATTGCATGGGGCTGACATAGATGCTTACAGATACAATGCTGTTTATGGCGGTCCAAACTTCACTGTTGTACAAACTTTCCATCGATGTACATGCTGTTTATGTCTTATTTTTTACTTCCCTAAATATGCTATAGCAATGTGGTTTACTTGTGTGTTTGTTAAACGAGTGAGGTTGGGGTGGAGTGAAAAAAGATTAGGTGCATCTCATATTAATGTCACTAATTTAGCTTTTTTTTTGTCTATTCTTACTCTTCATATAAATCGTTTCAACTTAAATTTGTTCTTAATACAATGTATACTCTTGCAATACTCTAGATGAGTGCTATCTTGGGAGTACTATATTGTAAATTTTTGAAAAATTAGAGTCAAAGTTAATGTAATATAATTATATAGTTGAGTATACTATAATATAATAGTTGAATTTAAACAAGATAATATTTTTTTGGCATAAGATGACTGTGGCAGAGATGCGTATGTTGCTGTGGAAGTGTGGTCACACAAAGAAAGATTGGTTGGGAAATGAGGCGATTCGGAAGATTTAGGTGGTTTGGCCACATGAAGAGAAGGATGGAGAAAGAAGGTGATGACTAAGAGAGTAAGAGTAGAGCAAGACCGAAAAAAAAACTCGGTAAAAATGGTTGAAAGTTATACGAGTTTTCTTAGAATCGAGGAAAGATGACATTGGATAAATCTATATGGAGTGATAGAATGAATAGACATAATAGAGGAAGTATAATCTTAGGACTATTTGTTTATTATTAACCTATCAATAAAAAAAATTACTTCCAACTCTTTTATTTCTTTTAAAACCTATTCCTATTTTTCACTCCCTACGAACATTTCTCATTTATTTTGATTAAAATTCTTAGATAGTTACAGATAATGATATATGTTAGCCGACCACAAATGATTTTGGACTACGGTTTTGTTGTAATGTTTATTTTTGGTTTAATGGACAAAGTGCTGATTTTAGTTAAGAGAGTTGCCGAAAGAAAAAAGGAAAAGACGAGAGAAATATGACTGGTGGCTGTGGTGGGTTAGAAAATTGAGTTATTAGTATTACCAAATGAAGTCTTTGTTGTCATCCACTAGTTAGTGTTAAGGGGGAGGCGACGTCATGAAATTAAGGACAAATTTATTAGCTGGAAAACATGACTTGAGGAAAAGGAAAGAATTGGGTAAAAGACCTAAATAATTTGGATGTAGATAAAATTATAGGTATACAAAACTTGGAGGATAAAAAGTAATGATAGTGTGCATATTACTCGAACATTTGAAAGCTATTTCAACTTGTTATGCAAGGCATTTTACTCCTTTTGATTTCAACCTGTTCATAGTTATATACAAAGAGCTATTTCAATAAAAAAAAACATATATCACTCAAAAGCATGTTGTGCTACACTTTCCTTAATCAACTAATCTTGTTTATCAAAATCCCAGCTTTGTTGGAAATTTTGTTGGACGTTGGAAGCATGCCATACTAAAGCGCCTATTATACTCAAAAGCATGTCATACTAAAGTGCCTATTCCTTAATAAGATTGGTAAAAGATTCTCTACACATGATTTCTTCCGAAGTTTATTGTTAGTCTCGTGTCATTATCTTTTTATAAAGAGATAAAAAAGACCATATGCAATGTTGGATAAGAAGGTAGGTGATGACATCTACAAACAACATGAGACAAATGTATATGTGAGAATGTGAGATACTAATATAGGTTACTGTGAAGGTACTATATCGACTATTTGGCGGGAGAGAAATGGAATAGAGGGTAGAGGGATTGATGGAGGAAGTATTTTGGCAATCTATTTGATTAGTATCATGAACAAAATATGGAGATGTAAATCTCCTCTTTAAGTATGAATACTGAAGAGATTATGTAGCAGATTTTAGAGTATAAGTCAAAACACAGCACTGATAGTGTCCTAGTTATTAAATTAAACGAATAAGTAGTACTAACCAAGACTGTCTGGTACGTGACAACCATTGTCCTTGAAAATGGGTTTCATTATTTTTCTTATTTGGCTTGTATGACGAAATAGGAGAAAAATATGAATGGAAAATCATTTTACTCCCAGGAATAACCTTTCTTTTTTCCCTTCAAAATCCTTTCATCCCCTTTTCTTATTCCCTCTATGCCCTCGTTTTTATCTATGCAACCAATGAGTGAATATGTGTCGTGACCATGATTCGTCACATCACCCTCCCTCCAATGTTGGAGAACTTCCTATGCTCTTTCCACACTATTCATAACACACAACAGTTACCCAGTCCCTCAAAAGGCTCCCGTGTATGGTTAGGTTGGGGTTAGATGTGCACATCAGTTATGCTCAGCATTCAAATGAGAAATAGTCTGTTCTGAAAAACTGAATTTTTTTTTCCATCACATTCCAAAGGCAATTAACAGCATACAGTCTTTGACTAAATTTGAAATGGAGAAACAGTATCCTCAGCTTTCTCAAATAAAGTAATCATATACCTTACGTGGTTAGACATCTGCTCGACCCTTCCCCAACACTCCCTCCCTTCTCCAATTGCTAGGAAATCATTTGTGGAAATCTTTGTCGATCCTGGCACAAGCTGGCACTTGCTCTATGTTAAGGGGGTTTATTTATGCTGTGATTTAAGTTCTCTGTAGTGTGATTGATGAATAAATCAAAAGTAATTTAGTGTTGAAATTCAAGATTGGGTTCGTGCTTGTCCCTTGTAATTATTGGCTGTTCTACAAAATGTTTGTTAATGGTACATGGGAATATGGGATATCTTTGCCACATTTAGCTTCTGTTTACCAGTGCAAGATAAATTTAGATGCCGATGTTCTGATTGATTATTGTCTTTATTTTCTTCTACTGCTCTCATTGTATTTAACTACCCACATTGTCTCTGGGTTTCAGGTGTGGCTGTATAACATTGAATTTGGAAGTTTAATTTATTCCGTTGATAAGATCTGCGATAGTTCTGGTGAAGATCCTTCATGTAGCAGGTAATTGTGAGGAGGTCAATAACTCCTCCCTTTCATCCATTCATTTCGTTATGTTTTCTTTTTGAAATGATTCGTCCATTTCTATACGTTTGCTTTTTAATTAAACTTTTTGGGCTAATCGTTTGCTTTTACTTAAACTTTTTGCACTAAAATTCAAATTAAAGACGCTTGCATAAGCTCTCCTAAAAAACTGATCCAAAGCTTGACGTAAAGAAATGTGTCGACCAAAAGATTGTATTATTTTCTTAAACATATTTTGTTAAATGCTACTTTTATTTTAACACTTTTCCATAATACTATGTTTGTTTTCCAATTTTATTCTCTACTTCCTTATTTCTCATTTTCTTTGTCAATTTATAAACTATTTTTATCCCTCAAACTCTTTTCTTTGTCCCCTTCTAAAAAATTAAAATTTATTATTCCTCGTTTCTTTTTTTTTCTTTATCCATTCTTGATTTACCCAATCTTAATTTTCACGTCACTTACCTTTTTTTTATTATTATCAAATTATTGAAAGTTCATATTAATCATTTCTTTCCTTCTGAACTTGCCCAAAAATTATATTAGTAATTTATCTCCTTTACTCTCAATCATAATCCATATTTGGAATTGCGTCTTTTTTTTTTCTCTTTCAGATGTGAGTATGTCTCCAACTACTTACTTTATTTTTCGCATTTTAATTACGTACTAAAAAGTTTATGTGATCGATTATTACAAAAAAAGGTAAATGAATATTGTATAAAAGGACATAAATTAGAGAAATGAAAAAGAGAATAAAAAAATCCAAAAAATGAAGGGTAAATTTGAAGAAAAAATAGAAAATATGGATTTTTGGAATAAAACCCTGGCCGGAAAATAAAAAAGAGAATCAAAATCCAAAAAATGAAGGGCAATTTCGAAGAAAAAATAGTAAATATGACTTTTTGGAATAAACTCCTAGTTGGAGAAATAAAGAAGAAAAATGGATATTGCATAAACTTGAGTTAAGCTAGAGACAAGGAATTTGCTGAAAAGAGTAATTCGAAAAGCCAAAGATAAAAGTATCGATTCCAGCCAGTCACGCCAGAAATTTGAATAATGTGGCCGAATATGTACAAGTTGTTGGTGTTCTACAAATAAATGATAAATATAATGTAGCTGATTTGAAAATTATAAAAACAAAATTAGAATTTTTGTTGAAGAAGGTAAAGAAAAGGTAATTATGACAAAATACCCTTTTCTGAATGGTTGAAGTAGAGTAGTTGTCTTGTGCTTGCCATTCATTCAAAAAAGACTTTTTCGTCTAGTCTTTAGATGCTTCAATGAATTTTCAATAATCGTCCTTCCCACTTTCTGCCCTTGTTGCATATAGCAGTCATTCACACTTTACATTTTTAGGAAGTCTAATTTATTTATAGAGCATACCAACAATTAAATAAATACTTCATGAAATCCATACTTTTCGTTGTAGTATCTTATATTGAAACAGCTTAATGAAAACCATACGTCTCTTGTACTATGAATGATGTCAATTCTTGTTTTAACAACTCGGCGCATCCATTGCTATCTACCTATAGCTTCTTTGTCGAGTCATCAACTCGATTCAAAGTAAGAAAATCATCTAATGTAGGCTTGACGATTAATATCTATTTATTTATTTAAGAGACATTCCAATTAGGAAATACCGCCTTCATCCCATTTATATTGTCCTACTTTTTATTGAAATTTTCTAAGAAAAAGATGTACCCTTTGACTTAAAGAAACAACTGTAATTTTGTTGTATGGATGGAGGAGTCGTTTTTGGATGCTCACTATCGAGTATTGATCCCTCCTAAATTTCGAAAGAGGTCCATCAATTTAGGATACTAAAAAAGCCTTACACCTCGTTTGGATAGCAAAATAGAAGGGAAAGAGAGGGGAGGGGGAAGGAGGGAAGGGAAGGGGAGGGTAGGGGGAATGGGACTTATGGGAGTGATCAATTTTCACTCCAAATCTTTGAAAATGCCTTAGATGAGGGAAATGGAAGGATTCATTTTCTCTCCCCCGCCAAATCCTCCACCCCCATTTTACTAACCAAACAATGAATTTTTCATCCCTCCAAATTCCCTCCCTCCCTTTTCCTCCAAATCCACCTATCCAAACACACCCTTAAATAGAGGAAGAGAGGAAAGAGGGACTTTATATATTAATTAAATAATGAATACAATATTTTATTAATCAAATATTTTTAAGTCAATAATGCTAAAGGGGAGTCAATTTTGGGACTTACCAGTATTAATATGACGGTAGCTTCATGAGAATTATTGGAAGTTAGGGTTTTATGCTTTTTCTTATTTTTGAGTATAAGAAAAGAGGACACTTATGTTATGATATCGAATCTTTCAGTTTCAGCACTTTTTTTGGTCTATCATGTTTCGATTTACCATAACCCAAAAGCTTATAAATTTATCCTCTCTCAGCGGAATCGGTTTTAATCTAAAATTTAGATCATATTTTAGGCAGCTGTGAACTTTATTAAAACAGCATTTTCTCAAAGGAATTTCATTAGGTCATGCTATATTTGCTGTAACTTTTTGTTCTATTAACAGTTTTGTGTTGGGAGATAAGTACGTGATGTCGATAGAAAAAGAGCCTTTTAAGCATTTTTTACCTCAATATTCTCGTTCTATGAAAGGGAGAGAGACTTGGGAAAATTTTGTTGGTTTCACCATTTTGAATGGTACTCCTACAGCTATTGATTGTATACATGTGCACACTAAACTGGAGCTTAGGCACCGTGCACCTTACAAGACTGTCTTAGTCAAAATCGTTGTACACGAGTTCCACTATTACTTATCAATCTATCCTCATCCTTTCGTTTGAATGTTCTAAGTACTTTTGACAACCAACAGTGTTTTGCGTTCGAATCAGTTTTAAATTGGAATGCCTATTGGATTCATTGAGATTATTTCACTATCATGTTGGTAAGTTAATTAATTGCTATTTGATAGATCTTCAGGAGATGCTTATGTTGTGCTTCAAGTTGTAAACATGTCGATATTTTTCTTTGTAGTGTGTATAGTATTCTCGAGATGCTGCAAAATCTCATATCACTTTGATGTAAACTGTGCAGGTCAGTTCTAGGGAGCAGTGTGTCGGATCACTTGGTCTATTTTGGTGTCAACTTGAAGGCGGAGTCATGGAATTCTTGCCAGATTGTTACAAGTCCTCGTCTTGAGAAGTACAAATCAACAGATAGTGTCGGGAACTTAATATTGGCAAAGGAACCTGCATCCTGTGTTATTAAACCGAAATCAGAGAAGGCAGGCACAATGGCGTCATAAATTCAAGCTACCAATCTTTGATGAATGATTGTATCACCTTGGGAATGGTGGATGTGTATAATTGTATATATGTACTTGGGAGCTTTGGAAATTGAAAATCCAAATAAATGGATGATGGATGATGGATGAAGTTAAATCCAACCCGTCATTCATCCGCCACACGATATTCATTCTTTTTTGAACAAAAATATTCATATTTATTATAAAAAAATATGGTACTTAATTATTCTTCCTTTTATATTATTCAAACAAAAATTTAGTTACAAGATTTTCAAAACACTTGATTTAATACTATTTTACCTTGTAATTTTTGGGTGAAATAAAATTCAATGTCTTTTTTTTTTCATTATTAAAGTTATCACCCAATCTACCCGTTCAAATCGCGGATGATGGATGGACGGATGACTGATAATGTTTTTCATGTAATGGATGGATGCGGGTGAAGTTTCAGCCGATCCATTGACATCCCTATTCACTTCTTTTAATTTCAATCACTCTCTCTTCTAATATACGCTCAAAATTGCAAAATTCATACAAATTCTCGGCATAAATATGCATAATGCGTCATTAATAAGAATTATCAATCATTCTTCAACAAAATTTGCTGATTTCCAGTAATTAATTTTGAAAATTGGGAATATTAGGGGTAAATATTGTTGAAAATCATTTTGTGTTCATAAATTCTTGTTTTGATTCTTTAATTTGTATGTTTTATGATAACGATAAACTAGTTTCGGTGTTTGGGCCGCGCCTGGCGACCTGTTTATACTTTTAATATTATTTTTTCGTAATATTTTATCCATTAATTTCACTATTATTAAAACAAAAGTATGATTAAACATAAATATATAATCATTTGATTACCTTTTAATTTTGGGACGGAACTAACATAAATGCATCCTTTTCTTTATACAAAATTAAAATTTAGTCTGATTATCATTCAAAATCAATACGGCAAAATCGATCTTCTTCTAAATTCAATCAATAATCATTGTGATCAAATTATTTTATTATACAAAGAAAAACGTCGATTTTTGCTCAATACCAAAATAAAAAGTTAAACAAATGAAGATATTGATATTTAATTTCGTAAATTTGCTTTTATCATGATTAATGATACGACTATATAACTTAATTATAACTTCAATTGATTAGAATCATACCTGTAAAGTTCAATATCAATAATCCTTCTTGACATTTTTCCTTTCTTAGCGATTATTGTTTCTAATTTTCCAAATTTTTTCAATCTACCAATGACCTAACATTTATATATACTCCCTCCTACTCACAATGTTCTACTCATTTACCTTTTTGAGAGTCAAACTTCCAAAACTTTGACCACAATTAACTTATAACCTATAAATAATTATAATATGAAAATAAGATATTCAAATTTGCTATTACAACATCTTTTATAATATTAATTTTTTATCGAAAAAAATCAAATATATAAAGAGAAAAAGACGGTCAAAGTGTCGCATTGAAGACCGCGTATATAGTAAATGGGTAGAACATTGTGAGTAGGAGAGAGTATCATTGATTCATCAAAAAGGAACACCACGCAGATTGAAGAAATAGGAATCATGTAGCGGAGCAAAAAAAAAGTTTTTTTTCTTCAATTGAAATCCTGCCCTTGGGCTCGTCGATTATTGCCCATCGATCAGCAGGTGCAGCGGAAGCGTGATTTTGACCTCAAGAGCAAACCTGCTCTGATAATAGTAGTCGGAAAGAATTTGTATTCATTCATATTGTTCACCATAAAAATACATCCCTATTTATAAGAGGCCAAAAAAATTTCAAGAGACAACATTTAATACAAATTAAATCTCTAACACACTAACTACTACCAAATGCCACGCATGCACGAACTAGTACATTCTCCAACACTATTTGTTACTTAGAGCAAGTGTAATTGAAAGAATTCCTCACTTTGGTGAAGCTCACAAATCGCCATTAATAGTGATGAAGAATTTGTATGAAAGTAATGAAGAAAAAAGAGAAAAGTAAATGAGATAAAAGAGCTAAATAAAGTGCAGGGGCGGATCCAAGATTTGAGTTAAGGGGAGCACAAATTTAAAATTTTGTTTGGAAATTCCACCACATTACGTTAACGTGACATACTCCCTCTGTCCCAGTCATTTGTTAACACTTTCCATTTATGGGTGTACAAGTCAATTGTTAACACTTTCTATATTTGGTTACTTAATTTGAGTAAAAGACTATTATATCCTTATTTTTACCTACTTTACAACTCATTTGACCCCACCATATACATTCTCTCATACTTTCAACAATAAAATATGCTTTAATACAAGGAGCAAATTAGACATTTTATCACTTACCTTATTTTTTGTGCAAAAATCAAGTGTTAATATTTGACCGAGATGGAGGGAGTAATTTTTTGTGAGACTAATTCGATATAATATAATAATTTTTTGCAAGTGTTAAAGTTGAACAATAAGTAATATTATACGATTAGGACAAGTAATTAATGAAAATAAAAGCACACCAACACTGTTAGATACATAATATATATTTTATACTAGTATACAAGACTAATTCTAAGATATTACTCGTATAACGGAAAAAATTGAACCAAAATTAACCGAAATACACAACGAGAAAAAAAAACCAAAAATAACATCCGCCTATAATGTGAATGGTGTTACGATTTTTTTTTGGGGTACACTATAATTTGTGAAATTTAATAGATGAAAAAAGTAATAAACCAATAAAAATAAATTTTAATCTACTAAAATAAATTTAAGAATAAAGATATCAGTCCAATATGAATTGGACCTCTAAAAACTATTAGTCCATTATGGTTTGGGCCTTTGTAGATGTGTGTTTAAAAAAACCAAAATTGCTTATACTAGGATTTGAACCAGAGTAAAACAAGGAATGAAACATTATACACACCACTATGACACTTTATTTTCAATGATCTATTTGTTACAAATTTTATTTACCTAAAAATCCCGCGGGGGGGGGGGGGGGGGGG
>JAUEKU010212301.1:0-16534 GCA_032274805.1 Gypsophila paniculata | reverse complement strand
ATAAGTAAAGAAGATGAGGAGAAGGAAAGAAGATGATAAAAAAACGAAAATGAATAAGAAGAGGAAAGTAAGGGCTGCTTTAAATAAGAGGAGCAAAGAAGATGAGGAGAAGGAAAGAAGATGAGGGCTTACCGGAATGAATCGGTAATTAAATGAGGGAGTGCAACTAAAAACAAAGGGTGTAATAGTACGGTTTATTCTGGGATTAAATATTGGACTGTTTATTAATGGAAGATCACCAATAGGATGGATTATTCCCGTTAAATATCTCATTAAATTATTACAATTTATTCTCTCCACCCTTAATCCCCTCCCCTTCTCTTTGTTTACTAACACCACCGGCCTCCACCCCACACTCTTAACCACCCCTACCGTTTCGCTCAGGTGCAACCGTCACCGCCGCTTCTCCTCCACCAGCACCATCGTCGCCGCCATCTCTCCTCTTCCTACGTCGACGTCGTGGGAGTCCTTCTAAGCTTTCATGTCAGGGATGACGAAGATGACTACGGTGGTTAGGGTCTAGATGTAAGTGGTTGAGAGGGTGAATAAATTGTTGGAACTCTAAAATAGAAAGGAGAATAACCTCAGTCTTTCAACATGTAAAGAAGGGTGGTTTTGCCGGCCTTGTCGAGGCTGAGAAATAGGATTTTGGCCTTTTTCTGTCTTAATCCTAGCGATGCTATTACTCTTTAGAACAATCGAGTAGAAACACCGTCGGAAAATTGAATTTAGGATTTTGATTTCAGGGTCGATTTGATTTGGTTGAAGGTTGGCAACTGGAGCTTCAATTCCTTTTGAATTTGGAAATTGTGTTGGAGGTGGTGTGCTCGTATTTGGACTCCAAGTCTCCAATGTTACTGAGTTTGAGAAAAATGCTTGCGGAGGGGGTTGTGTCGGGGGACTAAGTCTGTCAGTGGTGGCACCAGCGTGGTGGCTAAGTCGGTGGGGGCAGTGGTGGAAAAGGTTGATTGTTGGGCGTTTTTTTTTTTAAATTTAGGGCAGAGATTAGAGTAACGAAAAAAATGAATTAAATTATTGTGGGTCTGTTTTATTATTTTTTACCTGCTATTACAGGTTAAAAATTTGGTCAGTGCATTCATGGAATATGAAGTTAATAGGTGAGTTTATTGTGTGATTAATTAATGGACGGTTTATTGATAGAATACCATCAATAGGATGGATTATTTACGTTAAATATCCCTTAAAATAATGTGTTGCTCTATTGTTACAAAGAGCCTGAGAATAAACACAATGCAAAATATGAACTCTGACCAATTAATTCGAGTTTTAGACTGGCTTTGTTCAATTCTTTGGATTATGTAGCTTAAGCATCATTGGTTGTCTAGGTTGATTATTGTAGTGGTTGTATTGACATTTTCTACTTCCAGGCTTCATCTATTGGAGTCACCAATATGGTACAGCCAGCATGCAGCAATGCAGCATCTGCTGACTCAGTCATGAGTATCAAAACTGAACCAAACCTTGCCCTGGGTGCTAGGCAAGCCCATTCTGGTGTCTCCTTTTCTGGCCTTACTGGCGAAAGCAGTGGTGGGGATTTACAGGACTGTGGTGCTTCGTCGATGCTTCTACTTGGGGAGCCACCCTGGTGTCCCCCATGTCCTGAAGTTTCTTTTCAGGCTAATCGATCTGAAGCTGTTATGCGTTACAAGGAAAAAAAGAAGTCGCGCAAGTATGTATCTGCTGAATGTTCATTAATTTATTTATTTTCTCTTTATTTCATTGATAATAAATCCTTATATTCTATTTTTGATGGAGCCAAAGAAATCCTACTCTTTTTAATTTGATTATGTTGGGATAAAGCAAAATGACTCAGCATGTCTGCCCTTCCGATGTTAATGAGTGGACAAATTTTCATAGCAATTTTCGTTATGGGTCATTTGGAAGCGGGAAGTCTACTTGAGCATGTACATCTGACCCCGCTTTCCTAGTCATAGCGAAGGCCTTTGTGGCACTAGGGTGGTGGTGGTGTAACTGGTGTTGCTGAAATGAATCCTTGTGATATTTTTATAGATTTGAACTTTGACTGCACAACGATCTTTTGTTCTATAACAGATCGTTAGAACTTTCACCCAAATTTCTATTGCAAATAAGTTATTTGCAACATTCACTCAAGTGATATTTTCTTTTAATAAGTGAGGACACTTAGAGTTCATGCTGGTGACGCCAGTATAGAATCTTAATTAGGTACAACAACGGGTATCATATGGATTGAGTGAAGCTAAATCCTTAATTGTATCCATTTACTATGGCTTCATCCGCATCTCACATTCTCTTAGCAACTTATATATTTTCAATGATCTATAGTGAAGCTAAATCCTGGCCCGACTGGGACCATTGAAAAGAACCTTGTAACGCAATTTGCCAACTGAGCGGCCCGGTCCGGCCCAGCGTGACCCAACTCGGCCATCAGGCCTCAATTTGTGAGGCCCGGCCCACTTCAAATGAGGGCCGGGCCCGACTGAGATTTTGAAAACCCGGCACGTCGGGCCCTTATTATTTTTTAAATTATTTTATAAACAACGGGCCAGGCTCGGGCTGCAATTTAGCCGGCCCAGCCCGTCCCATACCAGCCTGCCAGCCCCAAAGGGCGAGGCCTGGGTTGAACAAAACAGGCCTGGCCCAGCCCGTGGCCACCTCTTCCTGTATCCAAATTCCATATCCTTTGGATGGAGCATACTTGGATTGGCTTCAGATCATATACTGTACTACTTAAAGTTTGCTCAGAATTCATGGTCTTAGTAGTGTCTTTACTTCTTGCACCCTATTTGCTGACTGATTATTTGCAAGATGGTCTATGGAGACAAGATGGATGGTGGGTGACTCACAAACGCCTTACTTTGAGTTGTCTAACGACGAAAGACATTTTTGCCACAACCTACACCTATTAGGATTTGTTTTTGGTCTTCCTTAAATGACAATGTTCTAGGATTTAATGTGTCCTGCTTTTGTGTTGTTGGGCGACTCTAATGCTTTATCCTGTATTCAAATCGAGTTGAGAGTAGAGATTAGACATTAGATCACACATTGTAGTTATTTTCTAGTTGAACACTAGATGCCTTTTGTTTGGATACAATCGCAGAAATGAGCATGCTTATCTGTGTTGGTTTACGCTCGTGCCATTAAAAAGGCATGTGAATACATGAATACATGATGACCCTTTCTCAAGCCTATAGTGTAATGTCTTTTAGTTGGCCTTATAAAACCACTTGAACTTACTTCATGATCAGACCTTACTTTATGATCCGACCACTTCATTACGAAGCAAAGTTTTACGTGTAATAGTTTGACCAGCAGTGTAATGAGACTTATATTGTTCCTCGCTTTATTGCTGCCTAAAAATAATCTCCATCTGTTTTTAAAGTACTTGACTAAAATAGTTATTCAATTTTCAATGAACATCCAGATTTGAGAAAAGAGTGAGATATGCATCACGCAAAGCCAGGGCTGATGTGAGAAAGCGTGTGAAGGGGCGATTTGTCAAGGCTGGTGAAGCCTATGATTACGACCCACTACATGATACACGGAGCTACTGAAGAGTAAAACTTTTCACCATCATTAGAAGAAACAAAGTTTTGTCTCCTCGGGAAATCAATTCGAGTACTGCTTCATAGTCATGCTGTATGATATGGTTGTGTTATAGGAGCTTCTCAGTGACTTAACAATAGCATGCAGTTTCAAGGCAGCCTCGAAAATTCTTCATATTTATGGAACTCTACCTTTGGTAAATAAGATCAGATCACTATGACGATAGCCCTCAACATGAAGGGTGGCTGTTCGCCTTAGGCCTCAGATTGTTGGCTTGTGGAGTAGGTTTCTGCCTAACAAGTGATCGTAATAAGTCTGCTCAAATATTGCTGTAAATCCCGGCTTCTGATTCATGCCCGCTATTTATGTATGACTGTCCGATAAAGAAAGGCAGATTCTGGCCTCTCTATTTAGTTCCATGTACCAGCTTGTTTTGCCGCCATTTATACGTCTGTAGAATACCTTTGTTGGGAAGGATGTAGATTTTAATGTACATTTGACATCAATTTGAGAGATTTGACTGTAAGTGCATTGTAATATGTTTGTTTTACTAAATTACGGAGTAAATAACAATGTGTAGGACTGAAGCTTTGCCAGTGAAATTAGGTCTCCCAAGATTTTCAGAGCTCGTCAACCAAAGAACCGCCTAACTTCGAGCACGTTGACGAGAGAAAACGTTCCAGCAGATTGAGCATGCTAGTTTATTTTTCTCCCTGGTGCCCACATTTGGTAACTCAATTCACACCATTCATAATCGCTTGCATATTACTCTGCGATTAATTTATTTTTCTTCAACCGTGAAAGTGTTGCTGGTTTTGGATCACTTGAACATCTCCGTCAGAG
The DNA here is from genome assembly GCA_032274805.1 of Gypsophila paniculata. Classification (NCBI taxonomy): domain Eukaryota; kingdom Viridiplantae; phylum Streptophyta; class Magnoliopsida; order Caryophyllales; family Caryophyllaceae; genus Gypsophila; species Gypsophila paniculata. Next base: position 12,145 of record JAUEKU010212301.1, on the reverse strand, counting down.
TTAATTAGTAATTTGCTGTCGAAATTACCGAATTTTCTAACGATATTTCTGGATCACAATCTGATTCAGTCCTAAGACCTTCATGCACTTCCTTCAGCAAGTTCATTTTCAGTGATGTGGTCATGGCTCTACTGTACGATGCATTCACATTTTCTCACTGAAGTTTCAACACTAAGAACGTCTAGCTCTCGTCGCAGCATCGCTTCATTATACTCTTGTATAATTTTTAAAGCAAATGTAGCGAACTAAAATGAAATCACGTCTTGTGATGTGTGTTCGTGTGCTGTTCTGTGTGTACTAAATGAAGAGTCTTGTGATGGATCTAATGAAGTGAAGGCTTTTAGGGATTTCTTGTCTTTGTCTTGTGAAAATGGAGGGCCAAATGTGTTTTAATAATTCGTATCATGTGGAGGTGGTCAATTTTTTTCGGTGGTTTGCAAAACAAATAGAGTTTAGGTTTAGCCGTTTAGGTTTAGGGTTTAGGGTTAATTTTTATGATTCAAAATAAAAAAAATTTAATTCTTTTCAAAATTTAAGAATTATTATAGACAGAACCAATATCAAGTATAATAATTTGGAATTATTTAGGAAATATTGAAATTTGAGATTAATATTGGAAGATCAATGATATTTTGGACTATTGGTACAAATTTTCTTATAAATACTCCCTCCATTCATATCCAACTTAGGCATGATGTCATGGCACACATGTCAATGCGAGTTTTGCAACGTTAATATCTTTAGTTGTACATTATAAAAAATTAATTTTGTATTTAATAAGACGAATCAAACAAGATCACACAAAAGTGTATGGAGGGAGTAGTTACTTATATACTGTATCAATAAGTCTCTTTTAAGACGGTTATATCCGTCTTAAAATTAATATGGGTCGGATTCACCCACTCGAATTTCTATACATTATACATGGTCGTTATATATTTTTTTTGTTGCTGAAAATTTATACCAATTTCCATTCATATACAAAATGATACAAGGTCCTAGGTCTTACACTTCTATAAACGGAGAACGATATGATTCCCTCGACTCCCTATAACCGCGCTAATAATTCTTGCTCACTTAGCCTAGAGCAGTGGAACATTCGTACACTTGTTAAGTAAATACAATCTCGAGTTATACACTGAGGTGACAAAAAATTGTTGAAAATGCATATTGGATTAATGAGCTGTCAAACGAAAAAGTGGCGGAACACGAAATGGGATAGAGAATCTCAATTTAAGTTGAAATACTCTTTCCGTCTTCGTCATTTGTTTATCATTGTATTTTGGGATTTGATGAGGGGAGACCCAGGTCCATTTGAAAAGTTTTTGAGGCTCGATCCGGCCCTCAAAGCTCGTCCCGACCCGCCTCAAACAAGGGCCAAACTCGAGCCCGCGATATTGATGGGCCGGCCCCTCCAAAACTTATTATTTATTTTTAATATTTTATAACTAATAAGGCGGACTTGAGCCAAAATTTAGTCGATCCGACCTGATCCTCAACCTCCAAAAGTCAGACCCGCCCGCTGGCGGCCAGGTCTAGTTGAATCAATACACTTAACTCTTCATGTTTCACTACCCATAAATGGGCCCTAACAAAAAACCGGACCATAAGTTCGGGCCGGAGGCCCATATGATAATACCATGACCACCATCTCTATTTCTAGGGTTTCATAATGTTACCCCTTTTTAAAGAGGCAGCTCCACCTCACAATTTCCTCATCCTTCTCAATTCCCTCATCTTTTCACTTTCTTTCGTATTGTTTTATTTGTTTTGTTTATTTTTTGGTTTGAGACGGTCTCACAAGAGATGTTTTGTACCGTGAGCAAATGATGATACAAATAACAACATTCACTGACTTTAATCAGTTTGATGATTAACAAATTCGAGCTTTTTAAAACTGATGCTCCCGATACTTACCTCTTTTTATTTTTGTTATGTTTTTCTTTTTGAAATGATTCGTCTATTTATTTTTTTACGTTCCGTCTTTGGTATAGGAGATAGGGTAAAAGTATATTGGTAATTTTAATGTTTATACCGTGCACAATAAGCCGATGATCTGGATAATTAAAATGAAGGAAACATGGTAATGTGCACGAAGATTGAATTAAGATCAATTTGTCTGCTCCCTCTGAATCTCCTGATTTGGGGGCCTGGTTGCGATCTACATTCTGTCTAATTTATACGGTTTTTCCATCACGTGTACAATTGAAAGAATATGAAGTTAACTTTGAAGATTGTACTAAATATTTATTTATCACGATAGACACGTAATAGAAAAATCGTGAGTTAAATATATCTGTGATGTGAATTAGATTACACGCCAGGAAGAGTTACTATCAGATTCCTGATTTCAGGATTGAAATTACGATGAACTAGAATTTTTTGTTTATGAAAATGTTGTATTGGATCATCAAAAATACACAAATACTCATGGTAGATAGTCTTTTTGTAATGAAAAGTTGGGAAGTGATCATTTTAAATCTAATAACGATTTTTTTGAGCTTAAGATGATTAGTTTTAGAGAATTTAGTAATCACTTGTGAAACATATGTTGATTATGGAAAATATAAATATCTCATTATCATATGATGGTTATTTCTTTCATTTGTCGTCTTTGATAAGTTATGATATAATGGTAATTTTAATGTTTGTATCGTGCACAATAAGCCGATGATCTGGAATAAAAATGAAGGAAACATGGTAATGTGGACGGAAATTAAAGTTCAATTTGTCTGCCCCCTTTGAATCTTCTGATTTGGGGGCCTGGTTGCGATCTACATTTTTTATAAAAATGATTTTTTGGGATTGTATTTTTTGTTGAAATTACAATTTTAAATATTTTTTGGGATTTAAATTCTATTAAGCTTGATTTTAAAAGTTAACGTTTTCATATTATAAATTTTAAAGTTACATGATAACATTAATAATAAATGAATTTAGATTTTCGTATCAAATCTCGGAATATCAATAATTGAAATGGATATCAAAATGGAATTTGGGTTATGTCTTGAGCTTGAATAAGAGGTGATTAGATTTGGGTTTGGGCTGGGCGTGGGTTGAACTTAATATGATTTTTTGACCCACAAACAAGTGGGTTAGTGGGTTTTGGGCAGATTAGTGGGTTGGGCCTTTGAAATTTTTTGAAAATGTGTTGTCCATGTTGCTTTTTTTTTGACAGACTGGATGGATCGGGTTAAACGAACGGAATGGCCCTTGAACAACTAACTTAAAGTAATTATAGATTTTGGCTTGAAAGAATTACAATATGCACTTTTTTTATTTTTATTTGCAAAATTGTAATTCATGTACATGGATTATGGGATCACAATTCACAATGCTACAAACTATGCAATCGTAGTTACAAGATTTGATTCTTTCCACATTTATCACACCTATGAATCTATGATTTGAAGGATTTGAAGCGGAAGGTTGTATGTTGAGACTTATTTGGAAGTAACGGGGGAGACCCATTTATCGGAAAATATGAGATGTCTGCGTTTTTAGGACAAAATAAGAGAAATATCGAATCGTTTTAGAATAAATTTGGACCATCAATAAAAACGATAAGTGTTGCATATATGATGGAAGATGATTATTTCATGTTGGGAAATTTAGCTTTAATTAAACACACTTACTTTTAATTTACCCTTTCGACCACTCAATCCCACCAACAGTTTTTACTCCATTTCAATGTTACTCCCTCCATTTAAAACCAAACTCTACATTTATTTTATCACGTTTACCAACGTAAATGTTGTAACGATAATATACATAATTTTTTATTATTAAAAAATATTAAAATTGATATTTTTATTATATTCATAAAGACAAATCAAATAAGATCTCACTGATTTTTTGGAAGATCCATGCTTCAAGAATGTGTGTATTGGGAAGATCCATGCTTCAAGAATGTCTGATAATACTTCCTCCTATTAAAAAAAAACTTCCAATTTACTTTTTGCACAAAACAAAGGAGGAATACTTCTATTAGAGAAACAAAAAATTGGTCGACTACAAAAAGTCATTATCCACTAACAAAATATTATCTACTAATAGAAACAAGAAATTTTTTATGAATATACTCAAAATGAAAATGTGGAAACTTTTTTTGAATAGGAGGGAGTAGAGCTGGCTTTTTGGCCCGATGGCCGTTGAAGCCCGGCCCGGTGCGACTCGTGGCCTGGCTCGACCTGAGGGATTTTTCGGGCCGGCCCGGGCCCGACCCGACGGGCTAATAGCCGGGCTCCGACACGTTTTTTGGCAAAATTTAGGGCCTCGGCCCTATATGGCCCGACCCGACGAAATTGTTAAAAAAATAAAAAAAAAATTAAAACTAAGGGGCCCGACCCGGCCCCGCCCGGCCCGAGAAAACCCGGGCCAAAGACCGGGTCCGGCTCAAGCCCAGCCCGAAGGACCGAAGTTCGGGATCGGGCCGGGCCCGATGGGAGGTCAGGCCCGACTGTCGGCCAGCTCTAGGCACAAGTGGTGTTTATGAAAAACGAAAAATACAAGTAAGAAAAGCCAAAAATACAGGAATACCAATGAAAATTTTCCTAAAAAAACAAGTCCTATACAAAATACACTTCGTAACTCTTAATTCAAAAATACGCGTACGCCGGTCACATACGGGTGGATACCCCCAAACAACCCAAATGTTATAAAAGTCGTCAAAAACCATCATTCCCTCCCCCTCCTTTCTCACCTTGCCCCTTTCAATATACTACGCGTTTACACTCCCCACTCTCACTTTTCATTTTTTTCTCCCACCTTTTTTATTTTATTTTATTTTCACCTCTTTTTTTTTTTTAAAAAAGACAATGGCCAACAACAACCAAGGCAACGAGCAACCAAGCCAAGACTTCTTCGACCACCTCCTCGACATGCAATCCTACGCCGCCGCCGCCGCCGCCGCCGGTGGCGTTGTCGGCGGCGCTGAGTCTGCCTTAGCCGGCAACAGCATGCTCCTCCAGCTCAACTCCCCCTCCGTCGGTGTCGGCGGCTATCCTTCTGGGCCGGGCTACCCTCTCGGGCTTAGCCTTGATCCCGGGTCGGGTCCGGGTCATAAGGGCGGGCTGTTCATGAAGCCCGATGAGGGTGGGCCCAGTAGTAGTAGTGTTAAGAGGTTTCGTGATGACTTTGTTGATGTTTCTAACTCTGCTCCTAAAAATGTATGCTTCCCTTTTTTTTTTTCTTATGTTACGGAGGGGATTTGAACCTGAGACGTGTTGTTTTTGGGATACGTTCGTCTTAACCACTAGGCTATCACATCTTCGGTGTAGTTATTATGAGTTCAATTATTAGTTACTTACTAAGTGAAAGTTATTGATTGATGTAGGAAATTATATGATTTTATATTGTGAGGAATGTGTAACGGGCAAATTAAATTAGTCTTTTGTAAGAGCGTTTCACATTAAGTCAGTAATACTAATACGTGTATTTCACAAGAAAACCAAAATTAAAAAAATGGTTACGAAAAAGAGCATGAGTTTTGCATGATTATAAGTAAAGTTGCGTAAATGGAGGTGTGAATTATTTGATATGGTGGAACTGGTTGTTAGGTTTACCATGGTCAGCAGATGCCGGGTCCTGTTCCGGTGGTGCCACACCAACCGTCTATTCGTCCGAGAGTGAGAGCCAGGCGAGGCCAGGCTACTGATCCACACAGCATTGCCGAGAGGGTATTGCTTCCTTTGGCTTTCCCTTCTTTTGAATTTAGTTTTAAGTACGGTTTTCAAACAAAACACACACATATTGGCATGGTTTCGTTGAGTTTACTAAGTGTTTTGGATACGAATCTTGGATGTTAGAAGGGTACTGGAGGCAGAGGTGACGTGAGGGAAATGGAGGAATGACGTTTTCATTCTAACGTTGCCTATGTTGGAAGGATATAGTTGAATGCTTATTAATGATGTGCTGGAGAAAGATACCAGTTATAGTTAATGATGCTTATTGAATAAAAAAGACGTAGTAGATTAGCCATCGGCCTTTATCTGTGACGTTAATGTGGTTCAGTAAATCAATCGCGAATACTCAATCATGTAAATGTATTTGACATCCTTCTTAGGTGGTCATAACTCATAATATTGTGTTTTATATATTTATTTGGGGTTAGTTAAATGATTTTGTTGTCAGATTATTCTGGCTTTCAGTGTAAAACTCCTCCTGTTGCTCTCTGTCTGTGCAGTTACGTAGAGAGAGGATTGCAGAAAGAATCAGGGCTTTGCAAGAGCTCGTTCCTAGCGTCAACAAGGTCAGACTGCATTCACTCTTTTCCTAGTTAAGCACGGTATCATCTTATTATGATACCTCCGTTTGAATTTCAGATTGTGTTTAAACCTCTATTCGCTTGCACTTGCTCATTTAAGTATCCTAGTCTCGTCCTTACCAAGTTTTAAGGCATGACGTGAATTGTTAGTTTTTTATTCAATATTTTCCGATCATTGTTCTTCTCTACTCCCATGATCTGAATCGTGTATCTTCACAAGATAGTTACCATTACATAGAGTTCCCCCTACCATTCGAGCACATCGATTTACATCCCAAGTTGCATTTTCTTGTATTGCTTGTATGCTAAACATATGTTGCTATTGTCGTTGCAGACTGATAGAGCTGCTATGCTGGACGAAATCGTAGATTATGTGAAGTTCTTGAGGTTGCAAGTAAAGGTAAATAAATGATATGGTCGACATTTTTTTTTTTTTGGTCAAAGATATTTTACTATAGAGCCAAAAGTTAGCTCATTGTGATATTGGTGAAACAACATTATTGATAGATCAGTGGCATCATTAGTTTATGACGTAAAAAGTTCTAAAGAATTGTCACATTTTCCTCATTAGTATTCTCTAATAAGTTACACACCGGTCTCAATTATTACCTTATCGTGATGCTGGTTATTTTCAAGCTTTAATTCTAATTACTTTTAGAAAATAAAAATCATTTGTCTCACGTTTATTCTAGTGTGAGACTATCTCACACAAGATCGGCTGGATAAGTTAACCTACTTCATCTTAATTTTGTTTTGCAAGCTGACATATGGGCCACCAACCCCAATTGTTAATCAAATGAGTCCTATATTCCTAGTACAATCTGTAAACATTTCCCATTATAGCTTAATTATACAGGTGTCCTTAATTCGTACATTAGGTCTTTAACAATGAATGCCCTATAAATAGGTACTTAATTATATAAAAGGGACCTAATCTAAGAGCATTATTAAGAGGTGGCTGCTATTATTATACTCTCAATTATGGAGTACAACTACATCATGTTTAGGAATTGTTCCTTTCTTTGCTTTGGGGAGAAGTTTGTTCGATAATTTTGTAGCCTAGCTAATGGTTGGTGATGATACATTTTGTATGAATTCTCATAGATTGACGGTTTGCTCGTAGGTTCTAAGCATGAGCAGATTGGGCGGAGCTGGAGCAGTTGTGCCGCTTGTTACAGACATGCCGATATCGTCTGTTGAGGTAAAGAAATGAAATGATAATAACTCACATGTTATGACTTAATAAGTTACGGAGGATGACTTATAACTAAGCAACCCATTTGGTTGATCAAAGAGTGATAGGTTTTGAGATAGTGGTTGTACTTTCGAGTTTACAAAATATTGTGAGTGAAATTATTAAAACTTAGTATACATCTATTAACATCTGCTCGAGCAATTTGAGAGGTATTGATGATTGAGTGTTCCAAAATGTAGACTGACGTATTGAAAGAAATAGATGGAGTAGTAACTTGTTTGCATAGCTTCGGTTTGAGCTAAAATTTGCTTTACTCATGCATGCATGCCTTCAATTTGGTTGCAGGAAGAAGGTGGGGAAGGCGGACAGGGGCAGCCCGTGTGGGAAAAATGGTCAAATGATGGAACAGAGCGACAAGTCGCAAAGCTCATGGAAGAAAATGTCGGAGCCGCAATGCAATTCTTGCAATCTAAGGCACTTTGCATCATGCCCGTCTCCCTTGCCTCGGCAATCTACCACACCCAACCTCCAGATTCATCTTCCCTCGTCAAACCCGAATCAAACCCACCATCATAAACCCATCCCAATCGCTAAACACACTAATTCAATCATCGTCCCCACCACATATACCTTATCCAAGTTGAATAATCCTTTCGGTTCAATGTCATGCCTAAATAAGACGGAAGCCACACTTTCTACACGGTCTTTGATGGAGTGGCGCTACGAACAGTAACTTTCCAACCGTCTTTTCCTACCTTCCACTCTCACAATAGACGGTTGGAAAGAGACTGTTGATAGCATTGCTCAAACTTCGACGATCTCCAAATAAAGGCAAAAAAAGGAGAAGGGAATTTGTCAAACATTCACTTGATAGACACAGCCAAGTTTTTCAAAGTATTGAATCATTTGGCAAAGTAGGAAGTGTGGGGACTAGTCACACTAGTGGAGTATGACAAAAGCACTTTATAATGGAGTGAAATGTAGTTGGTAGTGGAGGGTTGTCAAATTTTCTAGCATTCCTTTAGTTAGTGGAGTGGTGGGGACTCCTCTTTTAAAAAGGATAATGTTAATGTTAATGTTAATGTTAATGTTGTGGTTGTAGTATAACTTCTACTTCTAGTTCTAAGTTCTAGCTCTAGTTTATGTTGTTTTGTTTGCTAGTAGTATTGTATGTATAGTCCAATGGACTCTAGTTGATTGATGAATTGCACTTGATCTTCGTTCAGGAGGGTGGTTGGTCGATGTGGGTTCTCTTGCTTGTTTCGGGGAGTTGTTATACAAGCGGTTGTTTAATTCACCCCTATTTATTTAGCTCTATAGTGTTTCTCGTCTCCTTTTATTCTTAGTTGTCCATTTACTTCTTTCTAACTTGTTTCTTCGGAATTTTTAGAGTTGAACTAACTTTATTTGAACTTAACAAATCTTAATGAAATACGGAGTATGTTTTAGGAGAAATTATCAATTACAGTCTTATAAAACATCCTATTTTTAAATTACAGTCTTATAATTTTTTTTTTAATAAATTACAACCAAAAAGTTGGCTTTGTTCACAAGTTGTATTTATGTCGAAGCTCTGACCAACTTAAACCAATAAAAATAATAAATTTCGAATTCTCTCTTCAATTTTCTTCTTTTAGGACGAAAATACCCCTATATAATTCTTTTTTTTACATCTTTATTTCATTCTCATTTCTCAATTTATTATTCAATACAAAATCCATAATTTCTCTTTCAAAATGTCGATTTTGGAGTGTACACCCCAATGTAGTTGCAAGGCGGTGAAGCGATGTTATTGTGCGAAACTCGTTTCTGTCAAAAACTTCGATCACAATTGACTATCCCGGAAGAAAGTTTGAAACTTACAAGATCTATAATCCTAAAACGATGGTTCTTGTATGTAATTACTTTAATTGGCTTGATAAACTCAACGAAGGGGAAAACGATTATGCGACAAAATAGATGAAGTCAACGTAGGAGAGCCGCCAATGAACTGACGTGTAAGTGGGAATGAGTAAAAGGAGTGATGAAGTGAGAATGAAGAGTAAGGTGAAAAGAGAGAAAATAGAAAATGAATAAAGAAGGGGAAATGATAAATGAATGAATGAATGAATGAAGGGCAAATAAGAAAGTGAAATAAATAAAGTGGAGGCATAATTTATTGAGGGTATTTCGGTTAGTTTGGGGAAAAATTTAATCGGGAAAGGGGTTTAGCTGCAACTTGTGAATGAAACCAACTTTTTGGCTGTAATTTGTTAAAAAAAAAAAAAAAATTATGAGAGACTGTAATTTGAAAATTGGCCCTTTTATAAGGCTGTAATTGATAATTTTTCCAAAAAAAAGATTATCATTCTTTTTCTTCACTCTCAAAAACTCTTTGTTTTGACAGGTATTGTGTGTGCGACTTCCATACTCACAACAACGAGTGGACGTATTTGTGAGTCGCTGTGTTAAACTTGGGGAGCTGGCGGCGTCACACGATTGCCACCTTGGTCGCGCCGGAATAAGCTTTCAAGTCAGTGACTTATACCACTCAGTTTTCATTCTTACATACACTACGTTCTAACTATGGAAAGCTTATTCTTCTATAACAATGGCTATTGTTCCTACCAAGACCTTCGCGGACTTATCCAAGTTGGAGCCCTTTGACGGTTCTAACTACAAGCGTTGGTCTTAGAAAATTTTGCTATTTTTTTAGCAACTTTAGATCGATTACGTGCCCATTCAAGACTGCCCAAAGCCCGTTTTCGACGCCATTGCTGATGCTACTGTCACACCGCCTCCTATTTTGTACTGAAGAGAAATGAGGATAAAATTACAAAGTTTGAAAAAGACAACAAGACTGCCAAATTTCACATCCTCAATCACATGATTAATTCTCTGTTCGATTTATTCATGGTTCACGAATCAACTAAGGCGATTTGGAACTACTTGAAAAGAAATACGGGGCCGATGATGCTGGAAAATGCAAGTATGTCGTTACGTTGGAAAATGGTTGGAGTTGAAAATGGTCGATGACAAGCCCATCATGGAGCAAGTTCATGTTTGTGAGAAATTATGTGCTGATGTTCTCAATATTGACATGAAATTTTATGTGATTTTTCCAGCTACCGTTTTCTTGAGAAATTTTCGCCCTCTTGGAGTGATTACGTGAACCATCTCAAACACAAGAGAGACTTGTCTCTTCAAGAACTAATCATTCATATAAGAACCGAAGAGGTTAATCGCCTCAAGGATAAGTCTGACCATATTCCTTTTAATCGTTATAATGCTAACCTTGTTGAATTTGGTGGTTCTTCAAAGGACATGTTCAAAGGCAAAGGTAAGATGATGCACAAGCAAGGTCCGAAGCCAAATCATAACAAGTTCACCAAGCCTGTTCCTAAAGTTCAAAAACCAGATTTGGTTTGTCTTGCGTGTGGCAAACATGGGCACAAAGTCTATAAGTGTGCTCAATGTCATGGACCTCGAAACAAACCGAATCAGAATGTCACTCAAGCCAATCTTGCTGAACATGATGATGTTATTGATGTTGTGGTCGTTGAAGCAAATCTGCTGGGGCCAACATCATTGATTGGATTTTGGAGACGGGAGATTCAAGGCATTTATGCGCTAATAAAGAGATGTTTTATAATTTTGAGGACGTGACTGATGGAGAATGTGTTTACATGGGCAATTCTGCCACCGCATGTGTTGTTGGAAAAAGGGAAGATTCTCCTCAAACTCTCATCTGAAAAGAATCTTGCACTTAGTAATGTTTTGTATGTTCCGACCATCCGTCGCAACCTCGTGTCCAGTGTCTTACTTAACAAGGCTGGTTTGAAACTTATGATTTTTATTCGTATGATTATATTTTTTTATTTGAATTTTAGATTTATTATCAAACGAAATATTATTTTAAGCAAAAAAAATTGCATAATTTTGAATATTTTATGATTAGAATTTGACATTTAAATATGTATATAAATTCATTAATTTATCATTTTTTTACAATTCCATATTATTCGGATGACGACAACAATGAAAAATGAAATAAACTCAATAATATTATAATTTAATAATAACAAATAAGAATAATCGTTAAAATTTAAAAGTAAAATATTTATTTCATCATTAGTATATATTTAATAGATTAACAAAATATAAATAAATTAATATTTAATTCTTGATTCCAATCTCATATCATCATGCGAACCATCCACTTCAAAATGGTACAATAATTAAGGAAGTTGATTGTGTGGATGAGATTGGTTGAAAAATAAAAAGTTAGTTGATAAAATAAATTGTGTGGTTGATATTTGTTGAAATTAAAAATAGAAATGAAAAGAAAAGCGTGAAATTCCCTTAGACTACTTTTATCAATGATTTAATGGGTTGGGTTGGTGATTTTTTTGAATAAAAAAAAAGAAAAATTAAAGGAAATTGGCCAACCGGGTTGGCTAGGCAACCCCTTGAAATTGCATAAAAATGTAAAGCCACCCTGCAATTCTGACTTCATTGTCCCCCCACCCCTCTAATTTCTTTAATTTCATTGCAGTACACTCTTTCAACGGACATTTCTTTAATTTCTTTGCAGGTACGCTCCTCCAACGGCAATAAATCTAACGTACATTTTTTTTACTCTATAAATATTCTACAATCTTAATTCATCAATTATATATTTCTCAATAATAATTTATTTCTTTATC
>JAUEKU010211868.1:0-16561 GCA_032274805.1 Gypsophila paniculata | reverse complement strand
TTTTATCAACCAATTATATTGTGACAAATGTCGACCATAGAGACTATGGTTTCGACTTTATATATATATTATTAGATTGCATCTATTAGTTTAGTTTCAAACCCAACTTTGTGACCGCTATAGTTTAGAACCTGTCCATAGCTAATAAGCAATTAAATACCATCTCTCTATGGTTCGACCCGTGACTCCACTATCTGCATTACTTAGTGACCTTATGGTTATCTTTGAGTAGGGATACGACTTTCACCTACCAATTTGTCTCCAAAAGGTGGGAGCTTTTGTCTTGACATAGTGTTCCAATATGTCAATTTTTATGCCTTTAAGTACAACATAGTACCTTTAGGCTTTCGGCTTATCACTAAAATTAGAAGCAAAACTTATCATTATCTTCGTGTGTCGTTTTTTTATGTGGGTTATTTTCTTGCCTTCTTGTTTTCGTGGACTAATTTTTTGCAGTTCTTTTTTCCAAGAAGAAGATACATTGTATGCAACCACATTGATAGTACCAAAACAGGAATCAACCTCCTTTTCGGGAGTTTATGTGATGATACCTTCCTACTGCATCCCTTTCACTTCTAGATGAGCGGTTGAAGCCTGTGTTTACTAGCCATTCTTAATTCCAGTGTGAGGCACTAGATGAAGCGGATATTTTCAACATACAAAATGACCGATCCCTTTTTACTTATTTTGAGCAATTTTAGTTATGTAGTGTGATTATAATGGAGATTGTAGATTGATTGTTTGAGTATGAAATGATCTAATATATGAAATTTGATGTTTGTAGTGGACATGGTGAAAGAGGCGAAGCAACGGAACTAAAGCTATAGTTCAGGTTTGTCCTTTAAATTTGTAGTGCAACACTTTTAACTTCTACACTTATAATTTACTGATAGAATTTTTTGGCAATTTGAGGACTTCCAAATGAAGTGGGCATTTGAAACATTGGAAAGATATCGTAACAGGTTCTGCATGTTTGATGACAACATTCAGGTCAGTTTTCGTTCTACGCACTGTCAACAATGCCTTTTAATATAAATGCGTGACGATGTGACACCCAATTCTTGATTATGGTTTTAACAGATGATTAGAAATATATTTTAAGTAAGCACTATCAATCTATGATAGAATTTGCTTGAATCAATTCGTGTTTCACTGGTTTTCGTGAATCAAAAACCTTACGCATTATAATATATACAAGTCTGTTTTTAATAAAAAAAACACTTAGCAGCTCGTAAGCGGTGATCTTTGTATATTTCTTTTAATTGTTGTTAATTTCATTGGATATTGCTGACTTCATTACTGATTTGGGTTTATTTTGTGGATGAAGATGATTGTTTTTTTCGATTTATGTCTATTTATGTCTTTGGTTTTATTATTATTATTTAGGTTTGATGTTATTGATTTTATTATCGTTTTGGCGTTGTTTGCTAATTTTGGTTAGATCTATGGTTATCAATTTGTTTTGACGATTATGTAGTGTGCTTGATTTGTCCTCCGTTGTTGAATTCTTAAGGTCTTTTTTCAGATTTATGTAATTTGTTCTTCAACTTTTGTAGGATCTCTGAGTTTATTTTTGAATTTATGTCTTTTTTGGGGTTAATTTTTTGTAACAGATTTATTTAAGGTTTTAAGGTTCAGATAATTTATTTATTTAAGTTTATATTTTTTTAGTTTCTCTAATTTCTGAAATTATTTTCGTATAATGGTTTTCTTAGTATTCTTTGCTTTTATTTCACGTTAGGAGTTTGTTCTTCAATTACATACATTTCTTTCGGCGTACTTTTTGGGGAGTTTTACTGTTTTTGTGGATTTGTTCTTATTTTTGTATCTTTTGAATTTCTTTGAGTTTGCACTTTCAGAAGCTCACATTTTAGCCGTTAATGATACTTTCATTGAGTGACGAGTTATTAAGAGATTGCGCAAATACACCTTTTGCAAAATGTTGTTGAATTACTTCAGATCTTTGTTTTGTGTTAGCTGGTTTTTCTAAAATAAGTTTGTTGTTACGTAGTTGTATTAACTTTGTCAAAATTAATCTCCCTTTCTGTTTTAGCCGTTGTCACTGACTTGGTTTTCCTTATTATTTATCATTCTATTGTGAATATGAACTTAGTTTGATCTATGACAAATGCAATAATATGTCAAATACTCATAAAATGGTGCGCTACATTTCAGCAAATGAACGCGAGTATGCAAAGTAGTTGGCTGAAAAAATTTTAGGCTAGCACAAGGATGTAAGGTTTTATTCCCTTTTTTTCTTGTACCTCCTCGGCAGTAACTTTTCAATTAATTTCAATTTGTTCTACATTTCAGAATTTAAGTTGTGAGATTGATAAGGAGGAAAGGAACTACTTCTAATGAGTCTAAATTACAATCGGGTCAAATGTTAGTCTTACGCCCATTCCCAAAAATTAAAAAATTAAAAGTAACAAATGACTAAAAAATGGATAAAGAATCTGGTTAGTTGATTATTTATTTTGTGGTTTGGATCAATTTGGGTCGAAAGGAAAATATTTAGGTGAAACACCGATATTGGACAAATGATTGTGTTTGGTGTATTCTCAAATTCTGTGGTGCTTTCTAATTTAATTGTTGATAATTGTTCAGATTTGCCTCAATTATTTTGAATAATTATATTAAGTCCTTGTAATAATCGTACACATCATCTATTACAAGGTTTGCAACCGCAATGGGAGATTGGGGTTGAGAAATCAGTGATCGAGTAAGATGTCGTATGTCTATATTCGACTGATTGTGTGATTTTTCGCCAGCTTCTTATGACATTGTTTGAGGGTAACTTTGTTCATTCTTTATTTTTCGTTTTGCTGTAAATTCTTTGTTTTTATTTTACATTTTGTTGTAAATCTTTGTTCTTGGGATATTGGGGTGGCATCTAGATCATGGATTTAGATTTTTTCATGATTAAATAATGCCCCATGATTTTCAAATATAAGTGCAATATGTTTTGCTAATTTAATGAAAGTGATGGTGTTTGATTGAGTTAATTTACCTTCTTGTGTTTTTGTTTGAAATCGTGTGATTAGAAAATTTGTTTGCGTAACAAGAGAAATTCACAGACATTGTATAGTAATTGTTTTTTTTTTTTTTTTGGGTATTTTCGAAGAGAGCAAAGCACTGTAGACAGCATTTGTGAAACAGAAACTACTGCGGGTTTTCTTTATCTGCATATGGTTTTCTTGTTTTGCCATATTCTTTAGTCTAAATCATGTTTGTGTGATCTTTCCTGTGAATAATGTCTACCTTAATCGTTCCCTTCTAATGTTATACTAATAAAACAATAGAGCGATCTTACCTGAAATCTTTCATTAATATAAAAAGATTTCTTTCTATTTTAAAAGTAAAATTAACTACTCTCATGCTAGATGTCTCACAATAAATTTCTTGTAAAACAGTCTCGCATGAGAATTGGTGCTACTAAAAAGCTTTGATGGTGATAGCCATAAGAGGCCAAGAGGGGACATAGTCTGGACTGAGATTTATAGTTTAAAGAAAAAGAAGAAAATCTTGCTTTATTGAAAGAATTATAAAGTCAAGAAAGGCAGACTTTCTTTCTTGAATTGTTGGATAATTTTGGATATTTATTTTGTAAGTCATGTGTCTCTTACACCGAGTTCATTTTTGGAAATATGAATTAATTGTTTTCTTGACAATCAGCAGTTGAAATGTGTGGACATGAGTTGTCTTTCTGTCTGTTTATGCTAATTAATTCTACTTGAAACTGAGGGCTTAGTTGTTTATAAGCAGCTTACGAAGGTGACAAATACGTCTGCTGCCAGTGCAAGACAAGGCAAAGACATTCAAGGAATTCATCGGTACTTGTCGAATATAGCAAGGGAGGAGTATGTGATAGCTAGGCTGGAACAATGCAAGAAGGCCAAGAACTATGAGAACGTCCCTGTGTCTGGACAAATTGTTGACGGGGTTGTTTACTTGTCTAGAATCGGTGCCAATAGTCTATAGACTTATGTTTGATTGTGGTACTATCTACTGACATTTTATCTTGGTGATCAGGAATGGATGTCGAAGGAGAAAGGTGGAAATTTGAATTTTTCTACAACTCAAGAATGGTAAAGCCTACTATTCTACATTTTCAGATATGTAGATTGTATCCGAGTTTGCCTTTTGTGTTTCCGAATTTGTTTGTGTCTTGGACCTTCTAGATCTCGCTGATATTATGACTCCCGAAGGAGTTTCTTTTTGTGCGTTACATCGTACTAGAAGTTTAGTTGTATGTTAATGTATTATAGCTATAGTGGGTTATAGCTATATTAGCTCCTACGACACTTTTATTTCCCTTGGTCAGTGAATGAGGTTTTATTATTTCGGTGTGACGATTTGATTTTAAACATGTGAAATCAGAGACGGGCCGAGGCCACACACGAGAGGAGAGAGAGCCCACTCGATAACATAAGGGATGTTCCATTCCTAAAACCGATTTGGTGATACGAGGAGTAGCCCCCCCTGTATAATAAAGTAGTATCATCTCTCTCGTGATCAATGTGGGATACTCATATGATACTAATTGGCTTAGTAAGAAGCCAATGCAAAACAAAGCATTTCTCCCAAGTCTGCCCCGGGAGACTATAGAGAAGTTTAGTTGTTAGAGTTTTCCGCTGCATAGTTTACGTTTATTTTGAGGCATTTGTATGGGGATCGTTTGATTAGAACAACTCCGTCCTCTACTATTTCATGCGATAAGCCTCATTTGCATTTTTTACGGGTGGGAGGATGATTTTTAATTGACAGAGTTATTGATTGAATTGGACGAAGTATCGTTTTTAATAGTGCTTCTGTTATTCCCATATGTAGATTATACAGAAGTTCGACTGTTCTGTGTTTTGTGCTGCTTGGAGTTAGTTTATTTTGGGGCATTTGTATACGGATCGCTTGATTAGAACGACTCCCTTCATTTCTACCAATAATCCCCATTTGTTATTTTTTTGTGAGGGTGTAGATGACGAGGCTTAATAAATCGACGGAGTACCGTTAGAGATGTTTTGGATTAAAAAAAATGTTCTAAATATATTGGGGATAACATTGCGTCTCTTAAGAATTTCCCATATTCAGACGGATATTATTTTGAAATTTGCTTGTAGTAATCTGTACTAGGTGCCAGCACTTTATTTGTGGTCAATTGGAATCCCTACCGAGCACATTATTTGTGATTTAAACTACTGTTGGAAACGTGGTTCGTTATATCAGTGACGTTCTTTGTTGCTTTGGGTGTTCTGAGCTTTGAGAATTAACTTGTTCGAGTTTTTCATTTTTTATCGTATATGGTCCAGAGCTACAGCAATGGCAGCAGCAAGCAGTCCGTCATGGCAGCCACAAGAGCAAGGGATTACGGCGATTTGTGGGTTGTTGGAGCAACAAATATCTCCTGTTTCAACCTCCGAGAAATCCCAGATTTGGCAGCAGCTGCAACAGTACTCGCAGTTCCCCGATTTCAATAACTACCTCGTCTTCATACTGAGTCATGCAGAAGTATATCCCCTACTCATTCATCGTTTCTTCTTTATGATTATTTTGTTTTCTTATTGTTACTTTGTGGATGTTCACTGAGATTAAGGTTGTATATTTAGTTTTCTAGATAATATTAATCTAAACTTCGGTTGTTGCTTGTGGGGAACACTTCGGGTTAATAAGCCTCTTATGTTCAATGCTATTTTAATTTGTTTACTGGTCATTTTCAGTAATATATTTGAGTTTGATTAGGTGAATGACTTTATCTCATCTTTTTTCCATCTTGATTGTTTGTATAAAATTTGACTTTTTGACTTTCTAATTAGGCCTCTTTTGTCGGAGATATTACTTATATATTATTGGTTTAGCCGCGGAACATTATGACATTATTTCTGTAATTTGATATGCTATAGATAATTGCTGAATGACACACTTTTTATTCTTGTGATTTGTGAAATCGAAATTCCGAAGCGTCTTACTTTCAAGGGAAATGTTGGTTTCGTTCATAAAATTGTTTGTGGTGGCATTACAGGTGAAACCAGGGGAGGTCCGGCAAGCTGCTGGCTTGCTTTTGAAGAATAATCTTAGAAGTGCTTTCAAATCTCAATACATAAAGACGGAGTTGTTGCCTTGTTTAGGATCTCCTGATAGAAATATTCGTAGCACTGCCGGAACGATAATTAGTGAAATTGTCCAACTTGTGGGCGTTATTGGTTGGCCTGAATTGTTGCGTGCTCTATTGACTTTCCTAGATAGTGGTGATATCAGTCATGTTGAAGGTGCGATGGATGCTCTATCCAAGGTATTATCAAGTATATTTTGCATTTGTATCACAACTAACAGCATCATATGTTGGCAAAGCATTTCATGTGTAG
The DNA here is from genome assembly GCA_032274805.1 of Gypsophila paniculata. Lineage (NCBI taxonomy): Eukaryota > Viridiplantae > Streptophyta > Magnoliopsida > Caryophyllales > Caryophyllaceae > Gypsophila > Gypsophila paniculata. Next base: position 10,202 of record JAUEKU010211868.1, on the reverse strand, counting down.
GATTTTTATAAATCAGTAAATGTCGATACTTGATATTTAGGTTTTGACGTGCAGTCAATTGCATGGGTAGATTATCCCTTATTCCCTTAACTTTTGGTCAGTGTTTAGTTAGTATATTCTTTAGAGCCTAATATATGATGCGCAGTCCCACTACTGTGTAACTATACATTCAGCTATGAATATCCTCTGCCTTCTTGGCTCCAAACACAAAAGGATAGCAAACTGTGTTTAGCCGTCTGGATGGCATTCTAGACTTTCTAGCAAGGTTTGTTTTTAAAAAGCAAGGTGGACACATGTGAAAACAGAACGATTTGAAAGACCGAGTTTCTTTAGATGATATCTATGTTCGAGGTTGCTTCTGTTTTCACTTGTATCTCATCTCTATATGTGCTTATTTGTTTAGCATGTGCCAAGTCGAGTCTTTTATTACTATTAGGTCACTGCATAGTTTGTTGTGAAGTACTCCCTCCACTATTATGGTTTCACCGTCTCAGGTTATATCCAATCAATATGCCGTTGCGCTTACCATCAGCGTGGCATTTTAATTCCAGATCCATTAAATTCTTGTCTATATTTCATCTAAGGGATCTAACAGACAAAAAAACCCAAGTTACTTGACAGGGTCATTACTAAGGGCGTGTTTCGATTGTGAAATTCGGAGGGAAGGGGACGGGAGGGAAATTGAGTGAAAGGATTTGGGGGAAATTAGACTCCTCCATTCCAAAGCAAATTACAATCCTTTCCTCGTAGGCAGGATTTGTAAGGAAATAGTCTTCCTCCATTATCACTCCTCACCGATTCTCCCTTACCCTCTCCTCTCCTCCATTATCTTCATGAAAACGTATCCAAACAAACTGTTAAGGAGTTAAGGTCTGAAGGTGTCTTAAGATGCCACTTTGCAACTGTTTTTGGATGTCTATTTTTAACTATTAAAGTTGCCAACCTTGCCATGTGTAGGTAGCAGTGTCATTTGGTTCATGCCTTTTGCATTTCAACTTTCGTATTGAGCGGGTGGCAATTCTCTAATTAGATTGAAAGGAACCATCGTATTTTGAAGATATTAAGTCTACTCGCCAAGGGTTTAAATTCCGCTTTTTATAATTATTGTATAATTGGAGTCAAATGCTCCAATTTTATCGGAGTTTGGACCATCGTATTTTTGAAGATATTATTTCTACGCCTCTACGGTCCCTTAGTATATGGGTAACACCCCCCTTGGTGTCCATTTATTGATATTGAACATTACTTATCCAGTTATCCCAGAAAAAGAACTCTCATATGGAGACTTTCTCTACTTAGCCTCCGTTGCCATCATAATGAAAATAAGTACTCTGGATTTTTAAGGGGAGAGCTTAGAGCTATCATCACATCGTTTTTCTCTTAGAATTCTATTTTGGGTTATTGTTGCACTGTTACTGTGACAGTTCAGTTCTACCTTTTCTTTCAAATATTAGTTTTTCTTGCTGATTGAAGTTACATTCTTTTTTCTCAGATTTGTGAGGATGTACCTCAATATTTGGATTCAGATGTTCCAGGAATGTCTGAACGTCCCATCAACATTTTCCTTCCGAAGTTGTTTGAGGTAGTATCACATATATACTTTTTCATATCTTTCTACTCCTTTAAGTGGGTTGTTTAAAATCATGACTTTATCACTTTACTCAACTGTTAGTTTCTCATCGTCCATCTCTTGCCACTTGTATACAGTTTTTCCAATCAACTCATGTTTTACTGAGGAAGCTTGCGTTGAATTCTGTCAATCAGTATATCATGTTGATGCCATCTGTAAGTATTGTGGAAATTGTCATGTTGCCTACATCCTAATTTCTACATATCTCTTACTTGTCTGGTGTTGTGGTTTCAGTATTTGTGCAATTCTATGGATCAGTATCTGCGTGGATTGTTTCTTCTTGCTAATGACCCTGCGCCGGAGGTGCGGAAATTGGTAAGTTTTGTGCTGAATTGACATATCTATCCATTTCTGAGAATGAACTGTAGTTGATTATTGATTTTGCTAGCTCCATGGTCTAGACAGGTTGTACTAACTGCATTTTGTAATTAAAGTTGAGCAATTGCGCAATATAGCTTCAGTATTACGAGTTTATGATCTCTCAAAGCTTTCAAGGGTAGAGATATGGATTGAGTTATGAGTAGGTCGCCTGTGCTGAATTCCGTAAAACTTTCATTTTCCCGTCCCTTAGATCTGTCATTCCTTCCTAGTACATCATCTTTACATGAAAAAGTTGTTCAAAAATAAAAAAGGATTTGCATTGATAAATCAAGAAGAGATTGTGAAATTTAGCTATCAATGACAGACGGAGAATGCAGTTATCATATCTCTGACTTCCCTATACGTCCCCATCATCTGCCAATAGAAAAATGAAGTTATAATTCTCCTTAAACCGCCAACCTGGTCTAACTAAGGTTGAAGATCACTTTTATGTGACAATCATTTTTCCAAGATCAAGCACAAACAATACTACTCCTGTCTAGATACTGTGACATTGGGTACTTGCTATACTGTTGTTAGTCCCCCCTTTGGAAAGTTCTTTTCCTTAATAAAGCGACTGAATAGCAGTAGCTTATGGTCTATCTTAGACCCATGTCGTTGGGAATAACGACTCACAGAGTATAAGATGCGATGTGCTTCAGTTTTATCTTTGAAAACTAATGAATATGCGTCTAATTCTGTCCATGTTTTATGGGAGTCAACACAACTGGGGTGTTAAACCGATAAAGGGGTCAGCTGATGTGATGATCATTTTTACTGTGTGGAAGGCATACTAAGTTTCTGGCGATTGTCCATTACCCATGAGAGTAGGGTTGATGACGATGTTTGTTGGTCGTAAATGCCCGGAATGGAATTGATGAATTTGAACTATTTGAAGTAACTAATTTGCAAAAATAATGATTTATCCTGTATATAATAAACCGGATAAACGATCTTCTCTCTCAACGCTTTAAAGAAACACTGTTGAGTGCTGATGCCAATTGTGTTTTATGAACGACACTTAGCGTTTTTCTTCTCTTTAGAGATACGATCGCTCTCCATAATTTGAGGGCTTATGCTTCTCTCTCTTGTTTTGTTATGGGCTTCTCCTCATTGATGTCTTTTGTATAATAGCTTCACCCTGTTGACATCCTTTAATCAATATCCTCTATTAGTTATAAAAAAGTTTTTTTTTTGATAGTAGTTATAAAAAAGTGTTGATTTGCATTGCTCATTGTCAATTTTTTTTGCCCATCTTATTACTTTCATGAGGATGTAGTGCTGGGTCTAAGATACTTAAGATACTTTTTTATGCTTGCTCATTGAACAGGTCTGTTCAGCTTTTGTTCAGCTTGTTGAAGTAAAGCCTGCAATCCTTGAGGTTGGCACGATTAACTTAGTTTTCCTCTCCGTAGGCTTTTAATGTTTGAATCGTTGGATAAATTCAATGCTCACACCGTTTGGTCAATGTATAGTAACTACGTCACACTACATTTGCAGCCCCATTTGAGGAACCTCATAGAGTATATGCTGCAAGTCAATAAGGATGCTGATGAGGAAGTGGCACTTGAAGCTTGTGAATTTTGGTAAGCATTCCACAGTGAATGTAATAGCTGTGTTGTAGCATTATGCTATGTGAGGATATTCCCATCTACGGCCTAATGCTGTCTTGTTTTATCCCATAAAGGTGGTTTCTATTATCTAGTCCACTTCTATCCACCCATAATTTGTCCTTTTTTCACGTTGTAAACAGCACATTAGAAGGATATTTGTCCACCCGTTTCTCAGAATCAAAATCCTCCCCTTCTACACGGATCATAAGTAAATCCGAAACTGTCATATATTACACGCTGTCATTTTTATGGACCAGACAGATCTTTACTAATTTTAGCTTTTAAGACCCTGTTTCTCTAGCTTGCAACATTTATAATCAAGTCTGCAGTAACTCACTTTCAGTTAATAGTTTATAAAGATTTTAAATTACCAATACTTGGGGAAAAAGCTTTTAGTCAACAAAACGAAAAGCTCTTGTTAGTTAACTAGCCATGTCCCACCCACTATCCATTTTCATAGTTCCCCGCTTTCCATTGCTTACCGTAGTTTCCACCTTTGTCTCCTCGTTTCTTGCCATCCATATTCACCTATAAGCTATAGTCCTATGTGCCCATTCATTTATCTTCCCTCCTTCAACTACACATGCATTAATGTGTTAAAGGAATGTACTTTGACTGACAATCTGATGGTCTAACTTTGATCTAAATAGTGTTCATAGACTTTGGCTTGGAGGCTTTAGATCCATAGCCTTTGTGGTCTACTTTAAGCACATGTAGCCATCTGTACCTTGGTAGTATTGGGGATATGGTTGTGTATATCCGACCCCTCTTACTTTGCAACATTAAGGAGGATATTTACGTTCCTAGCCTTACTCCTTGGTTGTCAACTCATAGAGGCTGCTTCAAGATGACCCGCAATGAAAATATTGCATCGATAATGTCATTGAATGACTGGTACTTCACCATGAAAGGAAGTGAAGCCACCTGAGTGAGCAATTTGGCTTTATTTCATCATTATTCATAACCAATTGTGTCTTTGACTTCCTTTATAATGGAAGCAGTCTATTTTATCTTGTTATCCTCTGTTATCTTCCCCCAGGTTAATTACTTGGGTTCTCACTTCTCATTCCGTAATTGTTATTTTGATTGATTGCAGGTCTGCATATTGTGATGCTCAATTGCCACCTGAGAAATTGCACGAGTTTTTGCCACGCCTTATTCCTGTAAGGGTTTTATTTAGCCTTTTTTTTTTTTTGCAACAATTGATTTTCCTTCGTTGGAGAAATGTCCGTGTTTGTAGTTGCTTAAGGAGTAGGTAGAGGTGGCATAGGCTTGAAGCGCTATTGTAGTATCATGGACAGTTTTTTTTTTCTGGTCTTAATAGTAAGACTCATACGTCTGGTGTAGGTGATGTGTTGTGAATTGATTTTGTTATTCGTAGGTTTTGCTGTCGAATATGGTCTACGCTGATGATGATGAGTCAATTGCTGATGCCGAGGTGAGTTTCTAATTTGATGTTCAGAAGTCAGAATTGAAACTGAAGCTACTTACTGTAAAGTTAATCTGGGATATCTGACTGTGGTTGCAGGATGACGAGTCTGTGCCTGACCGGGAGCAGGTACTTATTCTCTACACTCACCGACTTCATTCTTTTGTTTTCTTTGTTTTTATTCACTTTGTATTAGTTATTTGTGAATCTTTGCATGGCATGCTTGGAAGTTGGAACTTACTAAACTTGTATTGTTGTATGCCACAGGACTTGAAGCCTCGATTCCACTCTTCACGATTGCATGGTTCTGACGATGCAGAGGATGATGTATGTTCTAACTTCTAAGTTTGTGTTACTATATCTACCTCTTTTATTTATTGGCTGCCATTTTAAATCTTGTTGCCTTAAGAGGGAATTTGTAGTTCGTCACATATTTCCGTCCTCATTTTTCCTTGATATGGTGTATGTAGGATGATGTTGTCAATGTGTGGAATCTACGTAAATGCAGTGCAGCTGGGTTAGATGTTCTCTCTAACATGTTTGGGGATGAAATTCTTCCTACATTATTGCCTTTGATTCAGGTACTCGAGACTGATTTTTCTCTTTTTGATTTCATTCACTTCTTTGTTACTCTGATTCTTTTGGAATGATTTCTCTGTTTTTAGTTTATGGTCATGCACCTCTTAGTTACAGTACTGGAAAGTAATTTTTCCTTAGTCAGAGTGGGGTTCATTGTAAAACCAGCGCTTCCAAGTTTGGATACTTTCTATGCCCTTTGTAGAGTTTTTTTATCTGAACGAGTGTTATTTGGAGCATGTAATTAGATTTTTTTAACGGGTCATTTTCATTGTCTAGATATTAGCTTTATTCCTAGAACTCTTAACAAGTGCATATGTGGTCGCTAAACAGGCACTAGCCTGTCTACATGTATGAACTTGTTTCTTTACTATTGCAAAAACAAAAAAAAAAATTAGACGGTGTTCATGTTGTTTCCGCGCTGTTTCTCTACTGATTTAATGATATTTGTTTGGATGGTATTGCAATTTTTCTTTGAATTTTATACCCCGGAGCTGTGTGTACTTAATCCATCTGGATTTCCTAACTGATATTTATACTTCATATTGTGGGCTGGAGTTGGTTCAAAATTTAACACTTAGTAAGTCTTAGCTGCTTAATCTCTGAATTTGTGTTTCTATACTGATATGTGCAATTTTACTTGGATTGTCGTAGTGCAAATCTCTTTGAATATCACATGGAGCTGTGTGTGCTCTCGATTTTTTGTAGTTCCTATCTGCTATTTAAACCTCATTTTAGAAGTCGGAGATACTTTTTTTGAGATCTAACACATTAAGTCTTAGCTGCTTAATCTCTGAATTTGTGTTTCTCTACTGATATATGCAATTTTACTTGGATGGTCGTAGTGCAAATTTCTTTGAATATCACATGGAGCTGTGTGTGCTCTCGATATTTTTGTAGTTCCTATCTGCTATTTAAACCTCATTGTAGTGGCCGGAGATGCTTTTCTTGAGATCTAACAGATGTTGGTTCTTAGGGCAGGTACAATGATCACCGAGTTATTACTTGATGTTCCATTGTACCTGCTCGGTGACCGATCTAACACATGTTGGTTCTCTGAATTTGTGTCTCTCCTGTTTAAAAAAAAATTCAAACCTCTCTTACTTTTTCACTCTTACCAGGTGCTCTTTCACACTAGTTTCCCATTTTTTCGCTCTTATAGGTGCTCTTTTACACTATTAATTGGGAGCACCAAGTAGTTGTTGATCATTGTGCGTACTCTTTGGTTCATAATTTCTAAACCTGTGTTAGATGTTTCCGTGATGATGTTAATGTTAAAAATCTTGTATCTGTACCTTTGTATTTTATAAACTTGGAGAAAAAAATGAGTCTTAACCCTTTATTCAGCATTGGTTCCTTCTCTAAATATGTGGTGTTAGCCAATTGACTCTCTCTGTTGGGTTGAACTCAGGCTTTGTGCTTTATCTGGGGTTTCTTGTAGGAGAGCATGCATTTTGGAAACCATTTTTGTCCATAAAATGTAATTTTGTTCAATTGCAATTCCATGTTTTCACAGCTCCAAGATATCTAAGAATATGCCCTATTACCATGTCTTATTGACTGTGCTCTGTGATTTAAATTTCAAGCTTTAATTGTAATGATCAAGCTTCTATCCGCTGATTTCTTACTCGAAGAAGGTTAGCCTTGATTAATATTATGTGAACAATTTGTTGTCAAATTCTGTCTAGGCCAACTTATCAAATAGTGATGACGAGTCCTGGAAACAGAGAGAAGCTGCTGTTTTAGCTATTGGTGCTGTAGCTGAGGGCTGCTTGAATGGTTTGTACCAACATCTTCCGGGGGTAATCTTCTTCTCATCTAGCTTGTAGTAGGTGAAGCATGCGCATTTTGAACTTGTGATTTGTCTTGTGTTAGGATCTAGTATGAGACAACTCTTATGAATCTATTGTATATTAGTTTCCACATTAGAATTTACTTAATGTGGAGTGCATAAATATTACTTATATTAGTATGCTGATGATGGCTGTGTTTCTTATCATTGCTCTTTGCAGATTGTCACTTTTCTCATACCTCTGTTAGATGATAAATTTCCTCTTATAAGGAGCATTTCATGTTGGACATTATCTCGTTTCAGCAGATTCATCGTTGAGGTACGTTGTGTGTTTCAATAGGCAGGTAGCCAATTTGATTTGGCCAAATGGTAGTTGGTTCTGATGATTATATGCTATCACTGTCACCGTGTTGTCAAATGTTAATAATTTGACTTTTCTCAATAATGAAATGCTTCGTAGAGTTAGTTTTAAGGAATTATTTCTTTCTACTGATCAATTAGATAGAGGAGAATGTACTTCAGAAAGCTGTTTTCAGGGGAACTTGTAAATTCTTATTAGACAAAGCAGCAGCGTTGGTTCCTTCAGAAAGTTGTTTTCAGGGGAACTTGTAAATTCTTATTAGACAAAACAGTAGCGTTGGTTAATAAGAGATTTATGAGTTCGGAGTTAGTTGCAACGGTATGAGTTATGTTGTTGTCACTAAATAATTGCTTCGCCGTATTTTGATGACTAATTTATGGTGTGGGAAATGGTTCAGATAAATTTATGTTATGACACTTCAGCAAAAATGATGTTAGCATATCTGATATCTTGTATGAAGTTAGCTGTACAATCTGCTTATTTCTGCACTTGACAAATGTAGGGCATTGGCCATGAGAAAGGCAGTGAACAGTTCCAGAAGGTATTGATGGGTATCCTAGGAAGAATTCTAGACACCAACAAGCGTGTACAGGAAGCAGCGTGTTCGGCTTTTGCAACATTAGAAGAGGTTTGTGCTTGAATTGCTACACGAGTTTCTAAACATCAAGATGTCTGTATTACTCTTACTAATGCATTCTGCCATCAGGAAGCTGCTGAGGAGCTGGCACCACGGTTAGAGACTATATTGCAGCATTTGATGACTGCATTTGGAAAATACCAGGTTAGCTCTTTAATGTTGCAATTATGCAAATACATAATTCATCATTCTGCTCGTGAATCCCATTTACCTTTTTACATTTCTGAATTTCGTTGGACTTCTGCAGAAAAAAAACTTACGGATTCTATATGATGCTATTGGAACTTTAGCTGATGCTGTTGGAGGTGAACTAAATCAGGTAACCTGTCCACTAAATCGTGTTCTCAGTTTCTGTTTTCAAATTTCTCATTTAAGTTTTAGTACTTGCCTACCATAGCATTTCTCTAGCTCTATGGATCTCTGCCAATTGTCTTTCTTCCCTTTCAGTTTGTTAGAGATGAGAGTTTTGTTTTGATTGTTCTTTTGTTTATATTCTCGATAGTGATTTATTGCCAGTGTAGGAAATGCCAACACCTTCGTAGATTTATAATACGTGTATTATTAAAGATCAGAATATATGTGTGCTTTTCTATTTTTGATGGAGCCACGAGTCACCATTCGTAAAGCAGGCTTTGGAATACGGTGGAATAAAGCAGAAAAAATCTGTTATACTGTCTGCCATTCGTAAATCTGTTATACGTTCTACATTCTTACATTGTGATGATGTGTTCAACCGACCGTTCTAGACTTCCTGCATAGCCGTAGGGGAGATGCGTGCTGTGCTGTTGGTGATTAACAAGTGTATGTGTTGCAAATTGACATGCGAATGACGTGTCTCTTTTTTATAGTTTCACTTTTTTTTGTTTATGTGTGATCAACTTTAACAATTTAATTGCTTATTTGAATTTTTCCAGCCTAGGTGTCTTGAAATTTTAATGCCAGCACTTATTACGAAGTGGCAGCAGATACCAAATTTTGATAAAGATATTTTCCCGCTACTCGAGTGCTTCACTTCAATTGCGCAGGTACTTGGGGTTTTCCTCGATCCTGTTTCATGTCTTTAATGAAAGAGGTGGGCTCTTTTTAATTGTGGAAAGTGTTCTAATCTTAAGTTCTCCCGGTTACACGATGACCACCGAGTTTCTTTTATTTTTTTTGAATTCGGATTAGCTTATGTTTTTTTTCTTACCTGATTTCTGCTGATTTGTTTTTTCGCACTAATCCTCTTTCTTACCGTTGGATGTTTTAACAATTCAAGGATAACAATGCCTATTGATTTACCTAGATTCTGATAAATTATGAAGCTTAATATGTATTGAAGATACGTTCACCGGATTATTGATATAATTTTTGCACATATCAACCTCGGAAAATGACAACATCAAATATATAAAAAAAATTAAATGATAGCTAGCTTTAAAATTGAAACGTTGCCTGTAAAGGTCTTTAAAAATCAAGTGAATAGTAGATTTAAAAACTTAAATTTTAAATATTACCATTCACATCTTGGTTTTTTCTTTTATTTGTTTTACGCTGGCTAGTTTTATACTTCTATTTAACTTTTTTATTTTAATCTAATCTGCTTTTGGTGTTTTTGTTAACATGAAGAGGCCGCATGGTTCTGAAATGTTTGTTAGATTTGTCTTGAATGTTTAAGTCATATTTCCCGTGTCCCATACGAGATGGTTCCATCGGATATTCATGTTGGCCGACCCCAATATTTTGAGACAAAGGCTTTATTGTTCAGTGGTTTTGTTATCATTCTCTGTGATGGCTAATGCTGAAAGCCTCTTGATTCTTTCTG
>JAUEKU010211759.1:0-16575 GCA_032274805.1 Gypsophila paniculata | reverse complement strand
TCTGATACCATGTCAAGTGACCAACTCAACCAAAACCTTAAGGTGATGGTTGGAGTCCCAAGATCGTTTATATACTCCAACAATCCTTCCAAAAATTGTTATCTTGTCATCATCATCAATAAGCCATTTGCCGCCTATATTGACGATTCATAATGCGGATTTTCTTACATGCAAAATATAACATTTTCTCTTGAACTAGTGATCTCTCGGTCAAGTTGACTCTAATTTGTCTTCCTGGAAGTGAGAACACGGTTGCCCGACCCTACTTATCCGGACTCTTCGGAGTAAGTTCCTAAGCTTGGACGAAATTTTCCCTTTCTTCCGGATTTCCCTCCCTGACTCTGGGCTGCATCGACTAACTTGGTAAGAATTAATCGGATTGAAGTTTCAACATCAAAAACAACAAAACTAGAGCAAACATCCGAGGGGATACGATTGATTCACTAATCTTTCCAGGAAGAATCTCTGAAGTAAATGGAGATTCCTTTCCGTGGAGGGGACGACCCGTGAGGTTGGGTCCCCAAGTGAGCATATTTTGGGAGACCGTCAAGCACATCCGGCAAGATTCCATGTTAAGAAACCATCTCAATCAAAAATTTAAGTCGATGGTTGAAATGCCAAAATTGATTTGATACACTAACACACACCTTCTTCTTAACTCTAGCGAAAATATCGACTTTTTTTCCTACCAACTATGACTGACAATCATAGATATTTCCCAAGGACATTAATAATTTTTCTTGCTCCGAATGTATCCCCTATAATGAGATGATCTTCATATAATTTAAGGAAACAACTCGTCACCATTTATTTCCATCTTTATTTCTGATCAAGATGCACTATCCATATAAATTTAATGACCACACATATCATTGCAAGAAAAAAAATCGCCTCTAATACTTATATGTCCACCCTTTTTATATATTCCCTCCATTCAACTTCATTCTATACAAAATACTATTTGACACTATTTAGGAGTTGAGAGAATCTTTTAAATTTTGGATAATATATAAGTGAAAATATAGTCATATGTGATCTTGTTTGATTCGTCTTCTTAATTATAATATTAATATCAAATTTATATAATTTTTTATAATGTACAACTAAAGATATTAACGTTGCAAAACGCTCATTGGCATGTGTGCCATGATGTCATGCATAGAATGAAGTTGAATGAAAGGAGTATTTTTTTTTTTTTTAACAAACCCTTCTACGGAGTATATATTTTTGAATAACTTTCAAGTTTCAACCGTCACATCACGCATAATTGTCGTATAGAATCCACACATATTATTACAGTAATAAAACTCATCGATTTAATCATTAATTCGTCTTTAACTTTGATTGTCGAAATTTAATAAACCAAAACAAAATCTCATTTAAATAAAGAGTCTAAAAAAACACGGTTTAATACTAAAAAAAGGGTCTAATACTAAAAAGCAATTAATCAAGAACTTAATCAAAAGCATCATCATGTTACAACATCTCCTGTCCTAACACCCTGAGATAACTTACTACTGATTATAAATAAATTCATTCACAAGAACTGAACTTTAGGTATGAATTCACTTTTTGAATGTTTAATTTCATCTGGGCTCATTTTAATTTCCTGAAATTTATCCTAATTTCTTACTCCGTCAGTAATTTATTTACCTTTCTATTTTGAAAATCGACGTAAATAGACCGTTTATTTGAAACTGTTTTAAAATTTTAAACTGTTTTAAATTTGTATGGTAATTTATGTGGAAAGATAACGATCAATTTACGTTCATTTCCAAAATAGAAAGATAAACAAACGACTGAATATCGATTTATTGTTGCTTTTTGTGCAGGAATTGTGGGTGTTTTTTGTTAATTGTGTTGTAAAATGTTGGGACAAAATCATTTCAGTTGTTGTGGAGCTCATGGGTTTGTCAAATTATTGTCATTTCCTTGTTACTATAATTTTTCATCTTCCAGGTTTGTTGGGTTTGTTTTTAGAGTAATTCTTGTATGCGACCGTCTTATGACAATGTGTTTGTGTGTAGACCTGGCAAACGGGTCATTTGGGTAGGGTTTGGGTCGGGTTGCTTCAGGTTTGGCCATTTCGGACAAAAAATTATTGGGTCATTTTTGGGTTGGGTCGTTTTGGGTTATTTCGGGTTGAGATTTTAACTCAAATTACTCATTTTAAGCATATTATCAAGTCTATGGGTTGGCTCAATTTTGGGTCGAGTCGTTTCGGGCCATTTTTGGATCTCGGGTCACGGCAGCTTTGCCAGGTCTACTTGTGAGTTGTGAGTAAAGTGTGACCAGTTTAATGCTTGTTGTGACCACTTCAACGCTTATTGAAGATTTAAGATGGTCAAAGTTTGGCGTTAAAGTAGTCGCAATAAGTATTTAAGTCGTCACCTTTTATTCACAAACAATCCATTGTACATGTAAGACGACCTCCTTTTAGTGTTTTTGTTGTTTTTTTGCTATATGTTGTATTGTGGAAATAGTATGAATTGATAGTATGGTTTTGAGATTTGTGATAATTGATGAATTTGTTATATTTGATGTTTAGCTGCACTTATTTTAACTTTGAAGTATGAGTTACTCGATGCAGTGTTTGATGCAATTTTCATTTTGGATCAATTGGAAAGAGTCTATCTGTGTTAATACATGGGTAAGGTTTCGTACATCTGACCCCTTAGCCTGCTGGTTGTGGGAGCGCTCGAGACACATGGATAATGTTGCTCTTGTTGTTGGGTTATGAGTGTATAGAGTAATCTTACCCTATTAAAGTGATGCAACATACAAATTTGGGGGTTGATTGGGATTTTGAATCTTTTGGGAACAAGTTGAATTTAAGGAGGATGTTTTGTGAATTTGTGATTTGTTGATCTACTTGGTAATTTGCTTGTATATTGGATAAGAGAGTGATTTTAGCCTTTTAGGGTCTTATTATTCTTCATAATGTCATGCTGATGGCCTTCAAGGGTTTACATGTTTGTTTTTCATTATCGTTGTGGCTGCTCTATCGTATCTTATTGTCGTCATCGACTGTCAGATTTATGTTCTTTTGATGTGTCTAAGATGGAATAAAGCAATTGCTCACTAAGTTGGATGTGCTTCCACTTATTGTGACGTAGAGATCCTTGATGTGTAGCAAATCTTGCAATCATGATTTCAGAACGGATAATTCCTGTAGATGGGATCCGCTTCATATTATGAACTTTTTTTCAGGAAGGTTGTTGATGTCGTCCAAGCAATCAAAGACGATTCTACAAAATCCAGTGTAAAGAAAGCTCTTATAGCTGCGAAAAAGAAGGATAGAATCAAGTTACCAAATTATGAGAATGCTCATGAAAGCAAAAACCTTCACATCAGTGAATTTTTTAATCACCCAATTGGAATGGAAGCGATGTTGAATGTCAATGCTCTGGAATATTATGTTCCCTTGAATGCCAACACATACAGGTATTCTTAGCTCTTAATAATATGAGCTACCATTCGAGAGTTATCCTCTCGATCGAAGTGCTAAGACATTTACCATAATCAACATGATGCAAAGTTTTGAATTATGTTGTAGCTTGCATTGGCTTATGTTTAGCCCTTCAGCCTTCAGCGGAGTCATTTGAAACTGAATTTTTACAATTCATTTACTTTCATACATACAAATGTGTGCGTACAAGAAACATCAGTTACATTGGATGTGGTGAAATTACTTACCGTGTAAAAGAAAGGCACCAACGTAAAAGCTGAAAGGTAAAGGGAAAGGGACGCAAATTATTAGAACAGTTTTCATGATTCGTTTTGCGATCACCTTAATCATTCAAATATTCAAATGAAGAGACTAAAGGATGTGATGCTTTGTGGACTCTTGCTCAGAGATTTGTAATGCATAGTATTACATCTATGTACTCGAACTTGTGTAATTGACAATGCTAGATTGCCAGCTGCCATGATATCTTTCTATCCAACGTTTTCTTTTCTTTTCCTTTTCTGCAGGTGCAGGCTTCCACCAATCCAGCTTCTCAAATTTGAGGTGGCACCTGTACTGGACTTGCTAGTGAATCCGACCAGAGAAAATTGCACGGTTGAGCTGTTATCTTGTAAGGTCTGTTGCATAGTTGCTGTCAGCTAATGATTTTTACTGTTCAAGGTTATTTGGGAGTGTTGTCACAGCTATGTAACATTCTTAATCTATGCGTTAATTACCACGGAGTAACTCAAAATACAATTAGTAAATCATACCACCGGTGGTAATACCATTGGTGGTACAACTCACAAATTTTACATGAAAGCTCAACTAATTTTGTTAAAATATCTATAACATTAAATAAAAAGCTCAACAACTTTACAACAAAACTCGACAACTTAACAACTAAGCTCAAAAAGTGTAATTCCGTTGTACAATGGTATAATAGCACCAGTGGTATAATAGTATTTGTGCTCAAAATATACATCTTTTGATTTGAAGCGGCAAACTCATTTTTTTTTATTAATTTATTTATTAGCATCTTAAGTTACTTTATTTCTTTAGCAAATCATAAATAGGACTTAAGCAAATTCCTCGCACTGTCTTGGGTTCGGAAGAGGGTAAATTACTCGCACCTTTTCAAAGGTAGTTCACATCAAATTCCCATGTTTTCGATAAATATATTTATTTGCTGGAATACGGTGGGGTTAGTCTTTCTAGCAACTCAGCTCCATTTGCCAACACAGACGATGCTTGTAGAGGTCTCTTAATACCTTAGTTGTATGGAATTGGGCACGCTTGCGACCTTGTATCTTTGATGCCTCGGATCTGGTGTAACTTTACTTAGAGAAACAGCTGTGCCGTTGTCTTGATTTCATAGAATTTTGTCTTTTCTTACGTCTACACAGTTTGTTTTCTAATCAAATGAGCATTATCATCTTACGGAAAGTGGCACCGTCAACTATAATTGTTTTGAATCAAGAATGTTAAATGAATATCATTTTAATAATTTCTTAAAGTTTGATTAGGCCCGTATGCTTGTTTGCCTATTTTACTCAAATAATACATAGGGGGAGTTGAATAATCACCAGCATTGTACCACTTTGTCATAAATCGTTACTCCATCTCTATCGTAACATGCCAAGTTGTCCAAAAATGACCTACTCATATTTATTACTGTTTGCTTTGCAGTTTGAGGGTTCAGATATTGTCGAAAGCCAAAACAAATATTTTTCAGGTTTGGCTTGATTCCTAGTCCTAACCCAAGTTTGTTTCAGAAAACCATATATGCGGGACTAGAGTTGACGGTAGATGTGTCTTGTAATTTATCCTGGCGGCATTGAATTAAGGTTACAACAATATTACCCCAGCAAAGGCTCTCTCGCCCATGGTGATGTATGGGGAGTCGAATGTATGTGGCGTCGTACCCTTTCCGCTACGTTAAAAGCACTAGAAGGCTGTTTCCATGTGACTCAAAATGAAAAATGCACCGGAAATTGTACTACCGAATGATTGCTTCTTCACATAATAAAGACGCACGGTCCGTTATGATTTAAAACCAAAGAACAATGCATCTTTAGCTTCACTAGACATACAACAGAAGATAACTAAAAGTGGTTACCGTATCGAAAAAAAACGCTATTGTTTGTTCTTTCTTGGCTCTTCTATCTTTCATTTGGAAGGTTAGCTAGCACTTATGATTTAGCTGATTGGTGATTTTCGTTATCTTTAATTTGCAGCATCCATGATAAATTTCATAACTTGGGATGATGATGGTTCAGAATCTTTTCTGGATATTGATGTGAAGTTGCTTATCAGTCTTGAGGTATCCATCCTTATCCTTCGATATCAGTCAACGTATCAAATGCATTTTTCTTCTGCATATTATCAACAGATTTGGTTGGGGGATTTGTTATGACCGGACTGAAAAGGTTAACTAAATTTTATTATATTGATTGCTGCTTTATAGGATTGTGAAATCTCTCGGCCTTGAACTGTGAAGTCGTAGGTGTCTGCTTTTATTGTAGACTTTTGTAAGCCAATGAGGTAATCATTTATTTCAGGCCGAATCTTCCAGACGTTCCAGTAGTTCAAGACTTATTTCGGCTACTGTACATTTACAAGTCATGGTTCAAATATCCATAAAATCACTTTCTTTTTCTTTTGGAGGCCTTTTTCTTCCGTAAAACTTTGAACACGTGGATTGCAGTTTTTACCTTCTTTGTGAGTTTACTAAGTATGGCGAAGATCAATTTGGATTCAACATGATTTAATGGTTATATATGTCGCCATTCTTTAGTTGTTTGCAAAGTAAAAAATCTGGAATAGGCGAGATTTCAGCACAACTTACCGCTTATTCTTGTTGCATCGACAGCCAACATGTAAGTGATCATGCTAAGGCCATATTGAGAAAGTAAGTGATCATGCTAAGGCCATATTGAGAAAACTAACGTACAAGATTAGCGTGTTCATAATGCTGGTAACGAAGCTTGATGTTGAGCCTAGAGTGTACCTCTGCGTATTTAGTTGGATATGCACTGCCTGAGTACTTGGTCATCCACCCGCTCACTAGTTACTCTCCTTCCCCCTGCGGTTGGCCTATGAGATACAGATCCATGTTTTTCTTGGGCTTTGTTAAACAAGTAACATTCGGTTTGCTTGCAGATTTACAACAGACCATTTAATCTACTGCCTGTGTCTGCTATCGAGGGCCCTGGAAATTTGTAAGTCCCTTTGATGCAGTATTTTTCTTTTCCCGAATTCACATTCCTTGTGATGTACATTGCTTAAAGTTTATCGAGGGCCCTGTTCATCACAATAATTTGACTAAAGTTTATCGTGTCATAAATTGATAAATTTCCAGATCTAGAGCTAAAAAACAGTCCTTACCCTTGTCAGGCACTAGAAATTAAGTTTGTCAAAAAGTTTAATGTCTTCTGCTTATTTTTGTGTACATTGAGCTTCTTGACATTATTGCTGACTCACCTTCATTGGCGTGATTCGCAACTTTCTACGGGGCTGTCGTGCTCCAATGGACTTGTTCATGAAAGCGTTCGCAGGAAGAACTAGATTCTCATCAGTAGAAACCAAATTTATTAGACATTGAAAATGCTGAGTTGGATTCTTTTTTACTCGATTAGTATGTTTGCGAATCAAAATATTGTAGCGTTTCTATTATTTGCTCATTTCTCCATAGCACATTAAATTTTAGATTCACTCTTATATGAATGCTTGTTGACTACTGTACATTGAAACTTCTTGGCTTGCAGAGTGATGCAGGCGTTGTTAGACAGATTTGTGCCTCTTCTTTCAGAACAACTCTTACGCGATTATGACATTTGGGTTAAACAACAAAGCCAAAGTCTTCCATCGTAGTCGTTGGCTGCAAGTTGTAAATATGGTATGTTTTCTGTCCCAGTCTAATTTAAGAACCATTGCTGGTTGATGGCTCTTTCTAGTCTTCTATTTTTACAATGGCGTGATATATCTGAGACATAACTATAATAACGGTCCGTATTCTTTAGTTGCAGCAAATTATGTAGGAGTAAGCGAGGTTTCTGGTGGTGTGAGGCTGGACTCGGGTGGGATGGGTTGAAGGGTGGTTGGCTGAGATGTAGTGGGGAAGAGGCGAGTTGTAAGTTTAGTAACGTGGAAGAGTAAAGTTGAAAATAAACAAACCCGAATCCCCGCTTGCAAATTACAGATGCTCTCGTAAAAACAAAAAGTTCAGCGTTTCTTGTAGCAATGCATGTATGATGAAAGAAAGCGGAATGTGTACGCCTGTATCATATATTCATGGAATGTTTACAGGCGATGTTATACCTCAACTGCGGAGGGCTTATATGATGAACTCCTCACCGATCTTCTGATACTTCACTTGCTATGTAAGAATCAAAGTGCTCGGTGTCGTAATATTATCTTATAACAAAAGGCAGGAATGCTCAAGTGATGTAGATAAATTGTCGAGCGAGCCCGGATTAGTTGAACTTGGGCACTGTTTGCTACCATGATCTATGAACCGGTTTCCTGGAAAATTGTGTTTAATATGCACCAGCTTCGATGCTATATTGACAGAAACTTCAACGTAACCAAGAAAACTTCTCAGCTTCAATGCACTTGAATACTGTATATTGCTATGATACCAAAATAAGTTGAAAAACATCGAACTCTTCTGTTATGTATGTGAAACTCTATCAATGGCCTGAAAGAAAATTTCATACTTCGGTGACACGAGGTCAGAGTTAATTCCATCTTGGCGCTCTATGATTCAATCTATATATCGCTTTGGCGATCTGGTGTTTGAAATTTGTTGACGTTTCGAAGACCCAAGGCATAACAGGTCATTTTTTTCATCTCAATTGATGACTTCATTGATCGTCATAAAGAACAATATTGAAGAACAAAGCATATATTAGGATGAATTTGACATGATGAATTCATCATTTTTAGGACTTCGTAGACCTTTGTTTTCTCTTCGTTCCCGATCAAAATCAAATCGTATTCTGAGAGATCTCAATAGGCATTCACTATCTCCTCAATCAAGAACGCAGTACGAATGACTAATCTCCTTCCGACTTAAAGAAACTTGCTGAAAGATCAACGCCAAGTTGGAATGATGCTGGCAACAAAGCTCTTGAAATAAGGGGTGTAGGCATCACATTAATCTCCCTCAAGCGACCCAGTTCGATCTTAAATAATGCAACAAATGTGGTGAATATTTTGACCATGCGCCACCATTAACCTTTCATCAAGTACTCTAATAAGGTCAGTCGACAAAAGTGTGGTCCTGTGTTCATTTGGGAAAAAGTGCTCTGACATCGAGTAAAGGGAACTGTGTCGGACTAACAAGAGAAATAAAAACTTATAGTCAAAAGTTAAAGGAGGATTACGATGATGACAAGACCTCAAATGATGGTGGGAGGAGACAACAAGATACACCAGACAGAGCGACAACGAAAGTCGTAAAACTCCTCCAACTTACATATTTTTCTACCATGTCCCAAATACGTCAGGAAATTGCGGCCCAAAAAAGTTACAAACCCGGAACACAATTTCAGCTGTTAAAATTAAATAAAACCCAATAACTAACCTTACTCGCTTCACCTAGTAATTGGCACTACACCCAACCAATTTTTCCCATGACCATATTTTCACGATAACCAACACGAACCAAGCTGACTTGCCGCCAAGTAGAGGTACAATAGAAACAATAATGTGAGAGGTTCTATAGAAATCGTGACGTTGCTCAAGCCTGCTTTCACTGCCTAATATGAGCTTTTACCATCTTACACCAATATAATTGAGGTTGGGTGCTCGGGGCCGAAAATTCTAACCTGGCCTACAACATTTCCTAAATATTGAGGGAGATTTCGAAAAATGTAGGCTGCCCTTGTCTGAACATGGGTTTGATACATGATTTTCATCACTAAAGACCCACCCAGTATGAGCGACCTTTGCTGTTGTGAATAGGCGACGGAGGAGTAGCAACACACCACTCATACCAAACCTGCACCAAACATTGTAAGCAGAGATAAGTCGGAGAAGCATGGGGACAGGAAGTGAAAGAGAGCAAATGTGAGAGGCGGGGTATGAACTGACCTTTGAAGAATCACAACATCGCCACATATGAACTTCCATAGGCGTCCCAGGTTTTATGCAAATAGGTGTTCTCAATGGGAAATAGATTGGAAACCTAAACAGGAAATAACAGCTTAACAAAGTCAACTAAAAATAAGGTTTGTCATATCATGGTTTGAGATTCTTTCTTATACAAAAGAATTTTTCTCATCGGCATTGTCTAGATTTGTTTTCGATTAACTAAATTGTTTGTAAGTGCAGTTAGGTGTTTCATCAATGAATTTTTCATTTGTATCAAAAGAGAACAAGGTATTGCTCCCCCTTGATCCATCCGATTCTTAGCGTTTTCCTTTTTTGGGGTGATCCCATCAATTCTTCAAGTTTCTTGTTGTGTAAGTTTCAAAAAAGATTACATCTTAGTTAACCCCTAACCTATCTTTCACTTACCAACGACATTGCTAGTCTAAACAACATTTACCATGAAAACTTATCCCAAAGCAAATATAAAGAATTTGACGGGTCAGAGGGAGTGCTAAATAGATTATTTAGGCATGACAACTATTCAACACCAATGAAATTTTTTTATTCACATCAAAAGGCCCAAAAGAATGAAAAGGAAGCCAAAAACTATCAAGATTAAAGGGCAAATGCCATACCAACTGAACATGTTTGGTGTTGGCATTGTCGGTTCTATGCCAAGATGTACGTCTTTGTATAGCGTTGAATCAAAGTATCCGGCAAATCCTGCCAAAAGTAGAGAAAAGGTGAATCGTCCATCAAACATTCGTACATCTAAATAATCAACGTAGGTGTAATGAACTTAATTATACTGCGCTTGTTATCAGACTGTCCCTTAGCCTAACACAAAGTCAAAATTATGCTACTGTTTTAAAAAAAGATTACACGTTAGATTTTTGGGTACACTATTTTCATTCAAACGGAGACGCAAGCATGTTGCATACCATGAACCAATGCTGAGCCTGTATCACTAGGTATCTCAAATTTCAGCTTTGTATAACGTTGGTTATCTTTGTTGGGTGAGGAATCTGGATGACTAAAAGTGAAGACCTGTTGATGCCAACAAAAAATTCAGCAACCAAATAACTGAATATGTTAAAGAAATAAAGTTCATACATTAACCAAAAATGTTCAACAGAAAATTTATAAAATAACTCAAGGCAAAGGCGGCAGGGAAGAGAGCACGTACAGGCTGACATGGTGCAAGCCTTGCTACTTTGTGTAGTTTTACCACATAAGCAGTTTCGTAATGTGCAAGATCGTTATGTGCTTTAACCTAAAATAGCATCCAAAAGACCAAAAGTGAGTCAAACAAAGTGGGTACGAAGATAACGTAAAAACAAAGGACAGAAAGCTGCATACATCATTGAACAATTTGGTGGTTGTAATGGGTTGGAGAAAACTCGTGTACCTGAAAGAAACCAATTACATTTAGAAGCGCTAAAGAAGACCTGATTTTACAATACATGAACATTTAAGTGTCGAGATAAAGAGAGGCACAAAGGCGGTTGCTGGTTGGTTACAAAAGGTAATACATACGACGAGGGAATAGAAATGCCATCTGGCTTCAAAAACCGTTGAGCTCCATCGAGACACTCTGGTGAAAGCTCATTATCACCAAACGAACCCAACAATTCACTAACCTAAATTAAAACAAAAAAGTGTTGTGTAAGTAAACACGATATGTAATTAAACTAACACTAACATAAGCACAGATGATTGTAGAATGCAAACTTACAAGAATGTCCGCTTTCTCTGGGGCATCCCAGTGACGCATGTCGCTAGATATTATGGTGACAATACTTTCCCAGACTTCAAGTTTGACCAAGCTCTTGAGAAGTCAAAAATCAATACCAACGTTAACCAATAATACTTACAATTATTTTAGCCAAAATAATTATGGACAAAAAATACACGACTGAGTGCATGCTGCTTTTTAACAAGAAATAAGCTGGATATTCTAGAAGTACAATGTAGAGGAACCTTCTTTCAAAACACAGAAAAAAAGTATTCACTAATCACTGCCCTTCTATATGAAGTTGACTACTTGACGGAACACATTAGTAGATTTCTTTCCGCGAAAAATGAAATCATTGTTGCTGACATCATTCTACCGAAATCAAACACATCCCTACTCACGTTAACCGTCAAACACTACCCTTAGGGTGATATTAGTCTACCACTACCCTTAGGGTGATATTAGTCTACCAAAACATCCCTACTCTCCCGGCCTTCACACACGCACCACCTTGTTATATTATATTAGACCTATTACCCATACTTTATGCCCCTCAATCCATGCAAGCTCTAAACTGGTAACAGGGCAACAAGATCGCCATGGTCGACGGGGTAAATTTAACTTACATGAAGAGTAATTACGGCATTAGGATTTTTCTCCACAGCATAGACCTTCAACTTTCTGGATGTTTCTTCAGCTGCCTAAGTGACCAAAATTTATGAATAAGATTACGCTGATAGAAACATCATAAGATAGTAAGACAGATAACTCTTAATATCTGCCTGAAGGAAGAATGAAATACAATTGATAAACCCCGGAAACATGAAACTTAAACTTTCTCGAGGGTCATAGCAAAACTTTAAACTATTCTCTTTTCCGGAAAGATGAGATCCAAGAAGAACCTCACAATTATGTTTCAAAGCCACTGAGATGAGCCTTAAAAAGAAAAAAAAAATGTGCTGACAAACAATATTCTCCACATACCTCTAAAGATGCTCTAACAAGAGGCCCGCGGCCTGCTCCAACAACCATCAACACCTGCAAAAAATAAATCATCAGGTGTAAAATGTCCAGGATTGATGACGATATGCAAGACAGAATCCACCCAAAAAAAAAAAGAAAAAAAAATGATAGGTATAACAAGTCTGTATATGCCTGTGAGAGGTAGAAAAAATTAATATCAGAAATAAGCCGGAGCATGACAACATACCGTGGTTACACTAGACGCCTTATCATCAGGAACCCTATCAAGCAAAGCTTTACTGACTGCCCTTTGGTACTGCCCACATCAAAAGTTAAGAAGAAAATGTCAATTAAACAATAGTGAAGGACTCAATTCCATTCTCGACTATAACTGACTAGCTTTTGAGACCGCATCTAGTAAGTTTATTATAAGATTCTAGAATGAACACTAGCAGTTCACAATGGTCCTTTGATTTGCACTAGTTTATCTTTTCAAGAACCTTATTAGTTGAGCGTGCATATTACCCGATTTGCATCTATCTCCACATTGCTAAAACTACCATATGATCAAATCAATACATTTAATGCAGTCGTTAGGAGTTAGGACATAGTATCCAAGAGTATTAAAAAAGTTAATAGCAACAATAAATGATACAGAAGTCTGACCTGTGTGTATTTTACGGTATCCTTTTCAAATGTTTCATATGTTTGTGCCTCAAGGTTATCCATAAGAGGCTGCAAGCAACATGATACTGTAGTGAGCCATGCAAGGTCTACCAAACGGATAAAAGTTCACAATAGAGGTAAGTGCCAAGCGCTACAGAGTCTAAGAAAAATTCACCTGCAAGGGAGATTGCAGGAAATCCCTGTAACCAAGCTACGACGAGATTCACAAAAGATTATGTAGTTATAATCAATACACCATTGAGGTTCCAAGTTTCAAGATCAAAATTTAAGTGCAGAACAGCCTACCTCATATTGTTCTTGTTCAGGTAGTGGGTCCATCGTTTGGTACAAATAGCCAATATAGTCTAAGTATAGTTTAAGAGGATGCTTCTTATCACCTTGAAAAAAGAAATATGTGTGTCAGAAGTCGAGAAATAAAAAACAGTACATCAAAAAGTTCAGGGAGTAACACCCAAAAGAAAATATGGGGTTTCCATTGCAAACAGCGAGATTTATGCAGAAATGAAACATAAACAAAACCAAAGACACACATGCATGTGAGAACAAAAAAAGTTGGCAGAACACTTTTTGATATCCCGAACCAAAGTTAAGAACAGAAGATGTAAACCATCTTCAATCAGAAGACACAAAATAAATCATACTGTATGACATCACTGATATGATACCCATGTCTAAATACCATAACACAGTTTTCAGTTTTTTCCCATACGCAGTATCATAAACAATATGGTTTTCAGAAACACGTCGTTTCTCCATTTCAAAACATCGACTTGTCAAACACAAACATTACAATTCTAATTATATCATGTGCCCACATCACCGAAGTGAGGTACCATACTCAGACAAATAGGTATCGTCCTCAGACATACTACTATACAAACCACAAAACCACGCCAAGGAAAAAGAAACACCAAAAAATACACGGAGTATCAAAAGTAACAAAGTTTAAAACTTACTGTCAACATGAATGTCAGAGTTATTAGCAGCCAAGTCAAATAATGTCTTGTCTCCAGATATGACTACCTGAATTTGGTTTCAAAACAGCTACCAATAAGAATAACAATAGGATAACAATAAGAATATAACTGCTAGTCTGCTACTGGAATAAATTGATTGAAGGACGGATATCACAGCATGCATACGAAGTCAAAATGTATTGAAAGTGATGCATGCGCCACTGGCACATATGCAGCAGTTATGCCAAAAATGAACAATAAAGAGTCATCATTCCTAACTTCTGAAAATCTGAAGAAAGCTTATGAAGAAGTTGTTAAAAGTAAAATGGCGACGCTATAATGATGCACAATTAAAACTCGGAAGATTGAAACTTTCAAAACAACCTGCACTGAATGATTGAAGAATCCAGTGACTAGTTTCTGATAGCGCTTTGACAAGCAAGGATACCCAGGACCATTTGTGAGAAAAGACTGCCAACAAACATACATAAAGGTCAAAAGGAAGAAAGTCAATGAACAACGACTTTAGAACAGGGGGACACTAAGACTTACCCCAGAGTGTAAAATAGCAGCTCGTACAGGCTCTCCAAACCAACGCGTCAACGAATTAGGGGAAGGAAGTGAACTCCTGTTGGGAACAGAATTTACATAAATAAAAAATAATATATAGAAAGACATCAAATCTCATGTCATTGAAACTTACAAGACATCCAATGCAATGGAGAGTTGATTGTTGTGTTCACAAAGAAGACGAAATGAATTCCATGTCTCCCAAGAATCAATAGGATCTCCACCCTGTTTGAATGGAAAAAAGGGGAATCAGAAAGTGATTCTTTTGCGGTCAACGCCAGAATGAACATCAAGCATCCAAAAGATTTCACAAAGGGTCAATATTTCAATCAGGTTCCACATGCTTGGTGAAAGTTTCAAATAAAAGAAAATCATTACTAGTTAAAGTAATGAGCTAAAATACAAGTAAAACACACAAGTTTTCCCCCAGTGCTGACGATTCTAATTATTTAGGCCCACCACCGAGTTTGAGAAAGCTAAATAAGCTACCCAGCACGTGCAAAGAAGCAAAAAACTGAATTGAATAAAAGAAATTTTGACAAGCAAAACTTGCTTCAGACAACCATGACCAGTTGAGCCACAAAAACCTCTCCCTCCCTTCCCCAAAGACCAGAAGGCAATGTAAAGAATTGGATAGGGACACGGAAGTAAGTTTCAGATGCAACGCAAGCAAAGCTCGTAAAGAGTGTCTACTGCAATACTCTCTCCATTCAACTCCATTTTTGTGCATGATGCCATAACACATATGCCGATGCGCATTTCGCAACGTGAATATTTTTAGTACACAGTATAAAAAAAGTTATATAAATTTGATATTAATATCGTATTTAAGAAGATGAATCAAACAAGATCACATATGACTATTTTCGCTTAGATATTTCACCAAATTCCGAAGATTTTCTAGGTTAATGAATAGTGTCATAGTATAATGCACAAAATGGAGTTGAATGGAGGGAGTACTAATCAAGCAGGAATCAATATAGTCAAGGAAAGATAGCACTCTCACGGGAGTTTACAGGATCAATAACAGGGCTCCTAGAGCCACAAAAATTTAAAGACTCATTTTCAAGTAGTTATGTGTCGTTGCTGCAGATGTGCAACGAAGAGAAAAGAGAGCAACAATTAGAGATTGCTCACCAATGATTCATCATCAATAGGATCACCATCCTCGTGCTTTCTTAAGGGGATTCTGAGCCATAGCTGCAGTTTAAGGGGTTATGATTAGAGCACGGAAAACAAGAGAAAACATAAATGTTCAAGAGCACGAGGTTCCAAATGCCACCTGCAAGTTGTTCGAGCTTTGAAGAATCTGATTCACACACCTAGCGTAGTTGGCACAAGAAATTCCTTTTGGTGGTGGAAGAAGGCAAGCCTGTTACACGTATAAAAATTTAAAACTAACTCTCATTTTAGAACATTTGAAAAAATATGTGCAAAAAAAGATGAAAACAGGAATTGCGATATACCAGGTTCAAACGTAGCTACAAACCAAGAAGAGATCTATTAACCAGGTAGGGTTAAAAAAGAAAGAAGTGTGATCAGAAATATAAGTGAGGAACAACAAAAATAAAGTTGCGAAAAACAAATGGGTGCGAAAGATCTTTCCTGCTTTAGATTAGGAAGTCAATCAATTTTTTTTGGAACAGATCCAAGGTTAAGTACAAAACAATGCAAAAACGTATACTGCAATATGGTGAATTAATAATAAAATAGGGCTCAAAGCCTCCAACCATACATATCTAACAAGGACCTTAAACTAAGTTAAAAACTGGCTGACGTTTCCGAAATTGTAATATTCTACATGAATGTATTACAAACGTCTAGATTGGAATATATTCTCTAATGGTTGAACACGACAGTATTACAAACGTCTACTGGTGAAAAACGAAGATGACAAAATACACCAGTCAGCTAAGGGATGATACTTCAAGTGCCTTTTACAACTCAAAAAAAAAAAAAATAATCCAAGCTAAACTTGCTTATTAGATACAGTAAAAACAGGTAAGATAATATACACACCTGTAGTGAGAGATGAGACGCCCATGCTAGTTCTTGCTTCAAGATTACCTCAGAATCTCTCCTCAACACCTCATCGTCAGAGTCCAAATCAATCCATGAAC